>CM039596.1:15052159-15139137 GCA_022457205.1 Saccharum spontaneum | reverse complement strand
GATTGTGGAGAAGGTTGAGGATGTCAAATCCAAAACAAGAATGCTGTGCGTAGTAATCCCCATGTAGATTTTATCTTCAGCAAGGAAAATACTCAATTGCTTCAACAACGACGCACGCAATCCAGGAATCTGTGTTGTAGCTGAAGTTTGCATTCCCCAGGCATTATCTTGCAGCCTATATACACATGCTGTAGCTTTCTCTTCCTTGACGCAATAATCCAATGAGACTGAGAAGTAGGACAGCCCATGCCCATCGACACTTTCTTTAGAGAGGATCTCACAGAAAATACGGTGTTTGCTGTAATTGTCACTGTCAGGGACATCCATCATTGGGAGCTGCGGGAAGATAAACAAGTCTCTCGCAGGATGGAGCGGGCCTGTGCACTCCGCGTTTGAAGCCGCCGCAGAAAAAGCTGACGATGACTCTGCCGTTCCGGCAGTCCAGGACGCGCGTGGATTGGCTGTCGTTGGTGTCCAAGCTGAAGCGCCCCGGCGGAGGAAGGGGCGGCGAGCTCTGGGGGCTGAGGCAAGCATCGGCACAAAGTCAGTGCGAAACCTCCGTTGGAGGGTCGTAAAGCTGACGATGTAGAATCCGAGGATGCGCGGCGGGGTGGAGTCGCGGAAGCGGCGAGGAAGATGGGGTCGGACGAGGCGCGCAGCCAACGCCTACAGACGGCGGCGGCGCGGACGAGGTCGATGGGGAACCCTAGGCGGAGGAGGATCTCGCCGAGGAGGTTGTCGTCGCCGAGCACCAATGAGATCGCGGCCGCGGACGCCGCCGCCAGGGTGGATTGTGCACACCAACCCTCCACCTACCTGTCTCTTCCCCGAGCTTCTCCGGCGAGCTGGCTGGCCAGCGGACCGGATCCAGCCACCCCCTTGCCACGAATCTGCGCTGGCTAGGACTGCTCCTACTCGGGCGCGGCGTGGTGGCCACGGCCTCCTCTGGCGGCAGGAAGCGGCTCTCGGGGCGCGTCGGCGGCCACGGTTGGCTGGCATCCAGCTTCCTACGCCTCCCCCTAGCCGAATCTATTGGCTGGAGTGCCCGCGGCCGCGCTTGGCCGGTCCATGGTGTGTGGCTTTGGGCCTCCTGGTGTGCTTGTGGATTCGCTGGCCGCCGTCTAGTGGTGGCCGGCTCCATATGGCCTGGCCTCCTGTGATGTCGGCTAGGGCTGGGGCGTCTGCGCCCTGTTGGTTCTAGGTGGCCGGGGCCAGGACTGGAGCGCCACCTGCCGAGCGCGCGACTGCTAGATCTGATGGCTAGGATTGCCAGCGGGCAGTGGTGCTGATGGTGCGGGTGCATGGGTGGCCTGCTCCTATTGATTTACAATTTCTGGGTGAAAGCTTTGCCTGACTCCGCCGGGCCGGGCGGCGGTGCGCAAGCCGCGTCATTTGCCTTCTTGGAGGCGCCATCAAAGATCTTGTTCGTCGGCTCAGGCTGGGTCGCATGACCTGCTCGTGCCCTTCATCAACGATGTTGGCATCTGCGGATGTCATGGTCTTTCCTGAAGGCATCATTGGAGCACCTGCAGCCCATTTTCCGTTGCTACCGCCAGAGTCGCTTCTTCGTGCTATGCCTGTGTGTGCTTCAAGTTCGTCTTCGCAATGGTCTGTCCAGCCTGCTTGGTGTTGCCGTCGTCGATTCTTCTATGACAGATGCTTTGCTGTCGTCGCTGCTCGGGCAGATGCTTTGCCGCCGATCGCTGCTTGGGCAGATGCTTTGCCGCCGTGGTTCTTGTTCAGGCGGATGCTTTGCCGCCGTGGTTCTTGTTCGAGCGGATGCTTTGCTGCCGTAGTTCTTGTTCGAGCGGATGCTTTGCCACCCTACTGCTGGATGCTTGGTCTTCTATTGGTGGATGCTTTGCCACCACGGCTTCACCGCCTATGTTGGCAGCCATTGCATGGATGTATTTTACTTTTGGCAGGCATAGTTGGTTGGGGTTCGTAGGTGGAGATCCCCCCCCCCCCCCCCGCGTGTTCTGTTTGTTTGTATCTAGGATTTCATGGGTAATCCTGGGATTACTCGTGAGTCCTACGTAACCATAAAACTCTACTTCTGCTTAATGAAAAACGTGCCCTGGGGTACGATCTCGAAAAAATTGAGAAAACTTCATATATACATATATTGACTATTATTGTTATGGTGTTCATATTAAGTGGAGTCGAGTTCATTTTGACCCTGGCTGGGCGCCAGGAATCGATCTGAGGACTGAGCCTTTTCTTGTACCACGGTGGCGACCTGGTCAAATGGCCAGCACATCCAGCAGCAAGGGAAACAAGGCCGCCGGTCGAATGATACAAGCTTTTGGCATTTCATTTCTCGCCCGTCTGCCGCCCTTCTTCTCTGTGTACAAGCTAGTAGCAGTACATACAAACTTAAAAGACAATGCAAATATTTGCATCTAGCTGGAGTCTTAACCGTGTGATTGATCCAGAGCGCGGTTTCATCGTCTTGTATATATTCACGAAGCTGCCCATCATACCGTCTCTACCCTCCAGCAGCAACGGCGTAGTAACTAGCAGCTTGATCCGATCCGATGGATCGTCGCCGGCAGCACTGCGTGCAGCTCGCCCGTCCGACGAGCGATTCGTCGTCGGCAAATAATACGAAGCCGACGAGGTAGCAGCCCAATGACGACGATGATGCACACTTGCTCATCAGCATGTGCCCTTCCCTCTGTCTCGCAGTCTACAGTGGGAGGACGGAGGAGGCCATGGAGCTGCTTCTCCATCAAAAGGGCGCCGCGAGAGATCATGGCAAAGCTGCTGCTGGTAAGAACACACATGAAGTCTGGTAAGAACACACATGAAGTCCCTAATTAAGTAGACCTTTTGTTGCATCTGATTGATGTATAAGGTTTTGTTGCGGCCGCGGAGCTCCGACGAGACCCTAGCGCATGCCCGCGGCGGCCTCCCCCTCGCTCCCTCCCCCGCTGTCATAGCCATGGGTGCCCCCGCCCCGACCTAGCCCGGCCGCCGCCTCCGCCTCGCTGCCATCTCTCCCGTCCCCACAGATGGGCCGGCTTGTCCCCCCTGAGCCCCCTTCTAAGGCCGTCGAAGGTGGAGAAGAAGAGGGGGCCATCGCGGCGGCTGCGGTCGTGCGATGGAGTCGGAGCGCGACCGGTCGCATGCAAGATTGAGTTTGCGTATTTTATATGGGTTGAAGTTAGATTGAGCTAAAAAAACTAATTTTTTACCTTAAACAATCTATCCTAAGTCCCCAATAGGCCAAACATATGAAATAATAAGGTGGATATGAGTGCAGCTAAGCAGGACATTAGGTAGCTTATGGGTTTACCTATTCTAAGTCAACTTATACTGACTTGTGTTCAGGCATTCGTCATGAACAGTGCGACATACTCGAAGTGAGCGTGGAGAGGAACACTGTTCTCCACGTGGCAGTGGAGAAAGGCCATGACGAGCTGATCCAGGAGCTCTACCAGAGGTTCAGGGAGCATGGCCTCCTCCTGTCTCACCGCAACTCGGCGCTGGACACGCCACTGCACTGCGCGGCGAGGACGGGGCACGTCAGGGCTGTCGCGGTCCTCGTGCAGCTGTCCCGGGACTCCGGTGAGAGCATCCTAGGATGCAGAAACGAGGCCGGCGACACGGCCCTGCACCTGGCCGCAAGGCACGGGTATCACATGGTGGTGGAGGCCCTGGTGTCGGTGGCGGCAGGCCCGGCGGCTGAGCTGAACAACGCCGGCGTGTCGCCGCTTTATCTGGCGGTCATGAGTGGATCGGTGCAAGCAGTCAAAGCGATTATCAAGTGCAAGGACGCGTCGTCGGCTGGGCCTAGCTCGCATAATGCTCTACACGCTGCTGTCTTCCAGAGCTCAGGTTAGTCGCTTGCTATGGTGCCAACTGCCAACTGCCTAAGAGTTGCTTGGAAAACAAAAATGTCTTCAGCATTTGCGTTGCCTGCAGAAATGGTTGACGTGCTACTGGACTGGAGGCCATCTCTGGCAGACCAAGTGGACAGCAGCGGCAGCACCCCGCTCCATTTCGCGTCGTCGGCCGGCGACCGCAGCATCGTGCACGCCATCCTACGCGCTGCGCCGCCGACAACGGTGTACAGGAAGGACTCGGACACCACCGCGTGGTGAAGGACATGCTAAGGAGCCACCCGGACGCCGCCGAGCTCCGCGACGGTAACGGCGGGACCTTCCTGCACACCGCGTGCAGGGAGAAGCAGTCCTCCGTGGTGTCTGTTGTCATCAAGAGCCGCACGCTGCGCGGTTTCCTGCTGGACGTCAGGACAGGGACGGGAACACGGCGCTCCACCTCGCGGTGGCCGCGGGCGCGCCGGGCGTCGTGGAGGACCTCCTGCGGAAGGGCGAGGCGCGGGCCGACGTCCTGAACAGCGACGGGGACACGGCGTTCGACCTCGCCGCGGCGTCGACCAGCTCGTTCACGATGGTGAGGCTGGTGGTGACACTGGTGGCGTACGGGGCGGCCACGACGTCGTGCAGGGGATCGAGAGGACGTCCGACAGCCTAGCCGTGGTGGCTGTTCTCATCGCCACCTCGGCGTTCGCGGCCGGGTTCAACGTGCCCGGCGGGTACAGCGACGCCACGGGCCAGGCGCACCTCGCGGGCAAGTTGTTCTTCGACACCTTCTTGTTCCTGGACATGTTCGCCGTGGCGATGTCCGTGGTCGCCGTGATCCTGCTCGTCTACGGGAAGACGTCGCGCTCCGCCGTCGGCTCGTTTAAGAGCTTCGCGTGGGCGCTGCAGTCAATATGGGTATCACTCATGACCCTAATGCTGGCTTTCTACGTGGCTCTGGTGGCCGTGGTGACCACAAGTGCTGTCAGTCAGTACGGGTTGATGGCTATATAAAACATGTAAAACGGAAGTTGCAAAGAAGCGCACCTCCTTTTGTGACCGGTAACGTAAACTGGGCAAAGGCTATAAGCAACAACTGCAAGAGCTCTCAGACAAACGCTCCCTCTTTGCATCCAAGTCTGCAAATGCAGCATCAAAATCCACAGCCTCCGAGTTCGACGAAGACGCTGCCATCGAAGAAATGTCCTCCGTTGGGAGGCTACATTTTGGCCGGTCAAACAAAATGAGACCATCGATTGATTTCAATGGCGCTGTAAGCAACTGCAGTTCCCCTGTAGGTTCCTCTCTTAGAAGCGAAGTTGCCATCCTCAGGCCACGGTGCACAGACCCGGCCGCAAGGTAATTGATGATGCCCCAAGTGTCCAAGAACCTAACAATCTATTACGGCTACTACCTCATCTACTATTCGCCAGCCGGCAAGCACTGCGGACGCTGATGGGCCGCAGCCCAGGAGATCCTCAGGGCCCAAGATGCCCAGCAAGCTATTAGCTGGCGACGAGTGGAAGACTCCGTGATTCATTTGCCAGCCGCCAGTCGCGATCGCCACCGAGCTCCTCTATATGTAATAGGATAGGCGTGAGGAAGAGGAAATCAATCAACTCTATTGTAACAATCACTTGCTTCTCCTGCAAGAAGAACTCGTCTGAACCCCGACCTATGCTTTGCTCTTCTCCGCCTATCTCCGATTCCTTTGCTTCCCTTGCCTAATTTCCCTAAACAATTACCAGTTCGTCACAAATTGGTATTCGGAGCAATCGATTCCTTGGCCGATTTTGTTTCCTGCATCTTGATCTCGGATCGTAACCCCCTACGGCTGGTGATCGTCCTCGTTGTTTCGGCATCGAGTTGATGAACCCGTAGGTCCGCGCCGAGGCTGATCTGATCGGTGTAGGAGCAGATCGCCGGAATCCGATCCACCCTAGAGCCCCACCACATCATCCACGACCATTTCACCCGTTTTCGCAAGCAGATTGACGCCATGGACCCCAACACCAAACTCATCCTCGACGAGCTCAAGTCCGTGCAATCCAACCTCACCAACCGGATCGACGCGGTCGAGCACTCCATCGGCGCCCGTGTCGGCTCTCTGGAGGACGCCGCCAAGGTGTTCGACGCTTGGAAGCCGACGATGGACGCCTCCGTGGCAGAACTGCGCGCGGTGATTGGCGCGTTCTGGAAGACAGAGGAGAAGGTGGAGTCAATGCGGGAGGAGATGACCGCGCTGCACAAGTCTGTGAGCCGCTCCGTCCTCGACGCCACGCTGGTCGCGCCGTCCGGCTTTCTGCCGAATCCCAAGGTGTCCGCGGCGTCGATTCTTGCTGGCTGGACTCACTTCCGCCCGTTAGGGCCCCACAAGGAATCAAGTCACCGGGGATTTGAGTTCTCAACTCAATCCCCGGTGAAGGGTACGTTCACTCCGCCTGATCCCGATTCCAAACCCAAATTACATCGCTCATACTCTAGTTCGGCTCTTATGGCGGGCACCCATGGGGGTTCGGGAGGGGTTGAGGGATCTCATGATCATCGCTGCTATGAGGATGGGGATGAGTCCAAACACCACCTACCTAAAATCAATTTTCCCCCCATTTGATGGTTCCAATCCCAAGTTATGGCTCGGCCGTTGCCTTGATTATTTTGAGATGTACTTTGTTCCCCGCCGCCGCTGGATCAAGGTGTCCACAATGCACCTCTCAAGCGCGGCTGCTTGCTGGTTGCAGTCAGTGGAAGAAGAGGTTAGAGCCGGGAATTGGGAACACTTTACTTGGTTAATCATGAACCGCTTTGGGAAAGACCAGCATGAACTGCTTATTCGCCAGCTTTTCCACATTTACCAGACCCATTCCGTACAAGAGTACATTGACAAGTACACGGGATTGGTTGATCAGCTGATTGCTTATGGCCACAATACTGACCTGTTTATTATACAATGCGCTTTGTTGATGGCTTGCGTGCCGATATCCGCAGTGCTGTTCATATGCAACGTCCCACTACTTTGGATACTGCCTGCGTGCTTGCACTGTTGCAGGAGGAATTGGTGGACCCCGTTTGTCGCCGTGGACCGGTGCCAGTTCCCCCTCCGCCTCCTCGTCAGGAGCGGGCTGAGCGGCAACTGGTGGCCGCTCCAGAACGTTGAGGATGTGGTGTTGAAGACAAGCTCTCAACACTACGTGACTATCGCCGTGCGCGTGGCCTCTGTTTTCGCTGTGGCGAAAAGTGGTCGCGCGATCAAAAGTGTCCTGAGGCTATCCAGCTCCACGTCTTGCAGGAGCTGTGGGAGGTATGTCACAATGATGAGTGTTTCGATACTAATTGTGACGAAGTTGATGCAGACATGACTGCCCAGCTCTGTCTGGCTATCTCTATGGCGGCATCCACTGGAGCAGCGTTGGTCAATGCTATTCAGTTTGTGGGAACTGTTCAAGGCCACTCTGCTCGGATTCTGGTGGATTCCGGAAGCTCGCATACTTTTGTCAGTGATTCTCTGGCTTCTCAGCTTTCCGGGATCTCATCTTTCAGTCCACCTCTGATGGTCACCGTAGCTGATGGGTCAGTCATGCAGTGCTCTGAATAGTTCCTGCAGCTTGATTGGGAAGTGCAGGGCTGTCATTTTCAGTCTGCAGCACGAGTCCTTCCTCTGAAGCAGTTCGAGTTGATTGTCGGCATGGATTGGTTGGCTTCTTGTAGCCCAATGCAAGTCGACTGGAAGCACAAATGGCTTATTGTTTCTCAAGATCAAACACAGCAGTTCTTGCAGGGAGAATTGACTGTGTTGCCTACAGGATCTGTTTTGCAAGTCTCAGCTGTTGTCGGTTCTGATACAGTACGTGCTGCCAAGTCTCATCCACCGGAGGTTGCAGCGTTGTTGACAGAGTTCAAGACTGTATTTGATCCTTCGGCAGGATATCCTCCAGCTAGAGACTGTGATCATACAATACCTTTGATCCTGGGTGCCAGCCCGGTGAATGTACGTCCCTATCGCTATCCCCCAGCCATCAAGGACGAAATTGAGCGGCAGATTACTAACATGCTCAAGACAGGTGTCATTCAGCCAAGTTCTAGTCCATTCTCATCGTCAGTCTTACTGGTGAAAAAGAAGGATGACACCTTTCGTTTTTGTGTCGACTTCAGACATCTTAATGCCATCACATCCAAGACCAAGTACCCGGTACCAGTGATTGAGGAGTTGCTTGATGAGTTTACTCATGCTTCTTGGTTCTCGTGTTTGGACCTTACTGCAGGATACCATCAGATTCGTTTGCAGCTAGGCGAAGAGTTCAAAACTGCATTTCAGACACATACCGGGCAGTATGAATTCAGGGTGATGGCCTTTGGCTTATCTGGCGCCCCCGCCACCTTTCTCAAAGCTATGAACACAACTTTGGCTCCATTATTGCGCAAGTGTGTTCTGGTGTTTTTTGATGATATACTGATTTCAGTAGATCTTTTGAGGAGCACTTGGTGCATCTCCGTCAGGTGTTTGAGTTATTACTTCGCGATAAGTGGCAAGTGAAGATGTCTAAATGCCTGTTCGCTCAACGTCAACTGCGTTACTTGGGGCATGTCATTTCAGAGGCTGGGGTGTCTACTGATCCGGAGAAAATCAGTGCCGTACTCCATTGGCCATCTCCCATTTCTATTAAAGAACTCCACAGCTTCCTGGGGTTAGTAGGCTACTACAGACGATTCGTGCAACACTTTGGTGTCATCTCCAAACCACTGACAGAGCTTTTACGTAAGGGTGCAGTGTTTACATGGACTCAGGTTCACGAGCAGGCGTTCTGTGCTCTTAAGGATGCCCTGACTACGGCGCCCGTGCTAGCTTTGCCCGATTTCAGCAAACCATTTCAGGTGGAGACAGATGCAAGTAGTCACAGCATCGGGGCAGTCCTCATGCAAGGGGGCCATCCTTTGGCATTTCTCAGCAAAGCTTTGGGGCCATGTTCAAAGGGGTTGTCCACATATGAGAAGGAGTACATGGCTATATTGCTAGCTTTGGAGCAGTGGCGTAGTTATCTTCAACATGCAGAGTTCCAGATTCTCACTGATCATCGCAGTCTGGTACAGTTGACTGAACAACGCCTGCATACGTCGTGGCAACAAAAGGTCTTCACCAAACTAATTGGGTTGCAGTACAAGATAGTTTACCGCAAGGGCTCTGATAATGGTGCTGCTGACGCGTTGTCCCGGTGTCCATCTTCTCAGTTAGCAGCCATCTCTGTGGTCCAGCCACAATGGTTCGAGGCTGTAGTGCATTCTTACAGCACTGATGCTCGTGCACAGGATATTCTCACAAAGCTGTCCCTAGACCCCGATGCTATTACTCACTTCACACTACGAGATCGTATTATCCAATATATTTGGGTTGGCTCTGACCAGAATCTTCAGACTCACATAATTACTGCCTTGCACAGCAGTGCAGTTGGGGGGCATTCACGAGTTTCAGTTACTTATCGACGACAGTTGTTTGCCTGGCAGGGCATGAAAGCAATGGTGCATTCCTTTGTCACAGCATGTGAAGTCTGTCAGCAAGCTAAGCCCGACAGATCCAAGCTCCCAGGCCTTCTGCAACCTCTTCCTGTTCCTGATCGCGCCTAGTTAGTGGTCTCGCTGGACTTCATTGAAGGCTTGCCGACATCTGGGGGTGTCTCTTGCATCTGGGTGGTAGTTGATCTATTCTCCAAGTATGCACATTTCATTGGCCTCAAACATCCGTTTATAGCTGCCTCGGTGGCCCAAGCCTTCCTATCCAACGTCTACAAGCTACATGGATTACCTCAAGCCCTGGTGTCTGATCAGGATCGGATCTTCACTAGCACTTTTTGGCGGGAACTCTTTAAGCTCGCCGGTGTGGAGCTTCTTCTCAGCACCGCCTACCACCTGCAATCAGACGGGCAAACCGAGCGTGTCAACCAATGTCTGGAAACATTTTTGCGCTGCTTTGTTCATGCATGTCCCAGACAATGGCGCCAGTGGCTGGATCAAGCTGAATTTTGGTACAATACGAGCTGGCACACGACACTCAATCGCTCCCCATTCGAGGTCTTATATGGCTATTCTCCAAGACAGTTCGGGGTTACCATGGCTTCCGATCAACCGGTTACTGACTTGTCTTCCTGGCTGGCTGATCGTGAATTGATGACCGATGTTATTCGCTTACATCTGAATCGAGCCAAACAGCGTATGAAGAGGTATGCTGATGACAAACGCTCAGAGCATCGGTTCCAGGTTGGTGACCATGTTTACCTCAAGATTCAGCCATACGTTCAAGCTTCCTTGGCTTAGTGCAGTAATCAGAAGCTCGCCTTCAAGTTTTTTGGACCATACCGTGTCACTGCCAGGGTGGGCTCCGTGGCATACCGGCTTGAGCTCCCGGCCTCGTCTTCGGTGCACCCGGTTTTTCACGTTTCTCAGCTGAAGAAGGCAGTCAGTGCTCGCCATTCTGTCACTGTTGTGCCTCCGTCCGAGGATGTACTCTGGAGTGCTCCCGAACGCATTCTTTAGCACCGTTCCATCACCAAGGGTACGCACTCTATTCTCCAGGGTCTCGTTAAATGGTCTAATCTTCCTGTCTCTCTTGCCACTTGGGAGGATTTGGAGTACCTTTATCAGCAGTTTCCTCGCACCTCCGTCTGGAGCCGGCCAGGCGCGCAAGGGGGAGGGGATGTTACGGCTACTACCTCATCTACTATTCGCCAACCGGCAAGCACTGCGGATGCTGATGGGCCACAGCCCAGGAGATCCTCAAGGCCCAAGATGCCCAACAAGCTATTAGCTGGCGACGAGTGGAAGACTCCGTGATTCATTTGCCAGCCGCCAGTCGCGATCGCCACCGAGCTCCTCTATATGTAATAGGATAGGCGTGAGGAAGAGGAAATCAATCAACTCTATTGTAACAATCACTTGCTTCTCCTGCAAGAAGAACTCGTCTGAACCCCGACCTATGCTTTGCTCTTCTCCGCCTATCTCCGATTCCTCTGCTTCCCTTGCCTAATTTCCCTAAACGATTACCAGTTCGTCACACAATCCTACTCAGATCATACAGTTCAGCTGTGCTCCCAACAAGCCCCTGGCACTCAGCAAAAGCAAGCCTCTTGCTTGGGTTCTCTAAGTATTTAGCAATAACTTTATTCCTTAACATGACATACTTCTCCGGAGTGTGCCCTGGAGATTTGCATGTAAAGAAGTGTGGCACTACCTGCCTTTCCAGCCTATGAACTGTCCCCGGGGAGAACCAATCTACAAATTACAAAGCAAAATGCATAGGTTACTTGAATTAGCGCATTTTTTTCCAGCACAGCTCAGCTATCCGTGTTTACGCAGAAAGCGAACCTGAGTGCTTAGGCAGCACATGGAGGCGACCCTGGAACTGCTTGGGCACCCCATGCCCCTCCATGAGGGGAGGCGGCGTGCACACATACAAGCACGGCTTGTCGGGGTCTGTCGCAAGGGATGGGTGGTCCGGAAGCACCCCTGACAGCACCTGCAGCTGCCCGTGCGAGATGTTCTCTAGCGCCGGCGGTGCCACGGTCGGGACATCGCCGGAAGAAGCGGATCGCTCGGCCTCGAGCAGCGCGAGGATGGACGGATGCGGCCGGTTGACCACGCAGCGCTTGGCGGCGGGGAACACAGAGATGGCCTCGGCCGAGGGCAGCACCTCGGCCTCGCGGAGGGCGAGCGCGGGGTCTTCGGACGCCGCGGGAGCATCGTCGTCGTCGCCGGCTGCCCCGTCCCCCGCCGCGCCGTGGACGGCGGCGTCCTCGTCGGCGGAGTTGGAGTAGGCGGAGTGGTCAGCCGCCGCCGCGGCGGCCGAGGTAGAGGGCTTGGACGGGGACGCGTCCGGGTTGCGCTTCCGCTTGCGCCATTTGAGGCGCGAATCTGGGAGTTAGGGTTACCGAGGCGGAAGCAAGCGTTAGGTCCGGCGGTAGAGAGTTCAAAAGGTTTCAAGAGGGGACTGGATGCACGGACCTGAGGTCGACGAGGCCTTACGAGGCATTGTCGGCGGCAGGGACGACGGCGGCCGAGGACGACGAGTCGGCGAGGCGCGCGAGAGTGACGGGGGAGTGAGACGAGACGAGACGAGACGAGACGCCGGGGGCATGGTCGGACCGAGTCGACGGGGAAGGAGGGGAAGCACGTGCCAGGAAGGCTGCTCTGCCTCTGCTCCCAGCGACGACTGGACCTGGACGGGCATCGCCGCCTAACCATTCGTCGCACGCATTTGCGGCCCAGTGGGCTTAATTGGTTAGAAATGGCCCAAGTTCGTGCGTGGATAAAACCGAAGCTGGCCTGCTCCTATTATTCATGCACACTGATGCGTTGTGGGCTCGTGCCCTTCTGTGAACTGTTAGAACAAGAACCAGAAGTGTGGGTGCAAATTAACACAACGCCCCCTCCCCCCCACCCCCCACCCCACCCAACTTTTAATCTGCTCTATCGGGATCAAAAACTTGTTAACTTGGTGCATAGATGGTTAAAAAACTAATCTCTCGCATGCTTGGCAGTTTAGGCTACGATCGGTCTCGTATTGTCACGTATATGCCTTGTGCAGCTCGCAGGTACATGGATCGTGCATATACGAGCTCGCAGCTCTCGCAGGTTGGACATACACGGCTCGTGCATATAGTAGCTCGCAGCTCGGACGTACACGACTCATGTGATGGGGACGAGCTCGTCGATCGACGTCGGCATCGGTGACCCCCACACGAGGCATGGAGATCCCTCTGCAGCTTTCTTCCCCAAGGTCTCAATCTCACAAGCAGCTGCAGGTCTGCTTTCTTCCCTACGTGTCTAGCAATAAAGTAAGTTGTAGTATTTTTTAGACATGGTCCAACATTTTTCAGACATGGTAGGTTATTATTATATTTGGACACGGACGACACCGTTTGCCAAGTTTAGGGATCTGCTGTGATTACCTTAAAAATTAAGGGACCGGGATGACACCGCCGGCCAAATTTAGGGACCTGCGGTAATTATCTTGAAAGTTCAGATACTTAGATGACACCATCTGCCAAATTTAGAGACCCATATATATCACTTTAGAATTTCAGGGACCTAAATAACACCGCCGGCCAAGTTCAGGGACACAGTCACAGGGAACGCGGTACGGACTGGCGTTCCACGTCCCGAGATCGACCGTTCCGGATCGGGGTTCGGGGTCGTCGCGGAACACACGCTAGATCGATGCGTGGTACGTCAGATGGGACGCCGTCCCGATGGCCGCTGGGTCGTTGAGTAGCATGAGAGCGATTGATGTCCAAGATGGTGCTAGCTGAATCAAATGGGCCTGTACGTATAGCGGTGCTAGATGGCTAGCCTGAATGTCCGATGGCCCAATCACCTATAAAGCTACTGCTGTATCCGCATGCGTTCTCCATGTAATTTAAAATGTATTTTAGTCAATGTTTATGCAGATACAGACTATGAGTATTGCAATCTTACGTGAGCAATTTAAAGATTTTGTTACATAGAGAGGAAGGTTTGCACTTCCTTCTGTTAAAATTGATGCGTTCCATAGCTACGTTCCGGGTACATCGTTCCAATTATCTAGCGATCATGATCCGCTCATCGAACCAACCGTCCCGAAGAGGTATACCCCCTTACGAATCGGGAACTTAAAATTGTCGATCCACATCCCACGTACCACGTTCCTCGTACCTACGTACCGAGAACTTTTGTGACTGTGTTCAGGGACCGGCGGTGAATTTTGCTCTTTCTTCTTTGGATAATTCGAATCACTTTGATTGATTTGAATTAGAAATAAGATCAGCCTTATATTACCTCAAAAGAAAAATCGCCACCGTCCCTCGTCGTCGGTCTCTTGCGGCCACTGTGTGTGAGACAGTGAGTTATAGATAACCTGACCCGATAGGATTCTTTGTATAAGTGAAGTCTTGATTACTAGTCCATCCATCCAAAATTATAAGTTATTCCAATTTTCTTAAAGAGTCAAAGCATCTTAAGTTTGACCAATTTTATATAAATAAAATAATAACATTTATGATACTAAATAAGTATCATTAGATTCTTCATTAATTATATTTTTATAATATATCTATTTGATGTCATAAATCTTTGTAATTCTCTCTATAATTTTGGTCATAGATGCTTTGACTCTCCAAGAAAGTTAGAATAACTTATAATTTAGAATAGAGGGAATACAAGACTATATACGAGAAAAGAAAAGATACCTTGGTTTTCTAAAATACTTTGGTATGATTTCAGAGTGTTATGTAATGTTTGGATGCAATAATTTTTATGGTTTTGAAAACCATAATACTACAACATCTAAATAGGGTCTACATCTTTGTAGACATGCCTATTCTATAGCTAGAGAGATGTCAATTCACTCCTACATGCGAAATGCTATATATACATGTAACCTTCCGCCTAACTGATTTTCAATTTATGGTTTATAGTGGTTGTTTTATAAACATATGCATGTGGGCTCAAACACTCATAGAGAAGTAGAGAACAGTATACGCGCCCATGATATTCGAGATTGGTTAACTGATGCGAATAAAATAGTTTTGAGACCATGGGGGTGGATTGGTGTCTTCAACTACTGCAGCCTACTATAGAGTAATAGCTAGTGGTTAGTCAAGTTAGCGTCAAGTTAACAAATTTGCCTTTTATACGCTATCGATTGGTGTTCAACTAATGCAAATTTCTGCAGGAGCATATTACGTGGCATATAGAAACATCATTAACCAAACTTCAGTTAGGTCGTAGGATCTTTTAGATAGAACCTACACCTACCTGACATCGAGCATTTTACGCTATTCATATTTATGACTACTTTTTTATTTAATTAGTGGTAACCAACATATATTCTAAATAATAAGATATTTTAGTCTTTTAGATATATATATAATTTTCACTATGCACTTAGATATAAACTATGACTAGGTACATAGTAAAAATAATATATATAGAAAAGTAAAAAATATCTAATTATTTGGAACAGATGAAAATATCAGTTTATAATGTTTTCCCAAATAAGCCTAAGATCATCCTCCAGCCATCCAGTGAAAGTTACATCATTTAAATCAAGCTTCATATGGTGTAAAGTCATATCAAGTTGTTCACAGAGCTTAAGGGCATGTTTGGTTCCATGGGACTACCAGTCCCCCATTTTAGTCTCATTTAGTCCCTAAATTGCCAAATATGGGGACTAAAAGAGGGACTAAAATGGTTTAGTCCTGTAGTCCCTTGAGGGGTGGGTATTTGAGACTACAAGCCCAAAAGGACAGCCCATGCCCCTCCCTCTCTCCTCCATCGCGAATCGCGTGGCACCCTCTCTCCTCCTCCCTCGCGTGGCTGCGAGATCCAGCATCGTGGCTCTCTCTCCTCCCTTGCGGGCGCCCACACCGGCCGCCCCCGCCTCAATGGTCTGCACGCCGCGCCGCGCCAGCCTCAGGCCTCCGTAGCCTCCTTCTCCGCCGCCGCAAGATCCCTCGCTCGCCGGAAAGGAGTCCGCCACGAGATCAAAGCACAACAGAGCAACTATGGTACGAGCACGAGCGCAGGGGCGGACAGGGACGGGCGCAAGGATGGAGCCGCTGGGGAAGGGGAAGGAGGAGTTGGACTAGGGGCGTTTTAGTCTTTGTTTAGCAACTTTAATGCCCTTTAGTCCCTTGAACCAAATAGGGTTAGTCCCTTGAACCAAATAGGCCCTAAAAAGATCAGGAAAAAGATTGCATAGGGGTTTGTCATAAATCCAGGCATCCATCAAAGGGTTGTCTTGCCATCTCTGAGTTTCACTTGCCTACCCTGGAGGTATATGTCTCTAATTTTCAGGAGGCCTGACGACATGGCTGAATCAATTTGCCTGTGACTCACAACACAAATAGATCTGCCATTAAGATATTTGAAGTGAATGATTTGTTGCCAAAGCCCATCCTCATTATCTAGCTTCCACCACCACTTGCAGAGCAAGCTGATGTTCATTTTCCTAATGTCCTTAATACCAAACCCACCTTTTTTCTTATGTTTTTACAAATTTTTGTCCATTTGATCAAATGATATTTCTTTCTAGTACCCTCTCCCTACCAGAAGAAACTTCTTCTAATTTTGTCCACTAGAAACAATGGTTTTAGGTAGAAGGTAAATGGACATAGGGTAAATGGGAGCATTGTTTAAGCTGGAATTAATCAAAGTTGATCTACCAGCTATTGACGTAGTCCCACCTTTCCATGTGTCTTGGCACTTTTCTCAACTAAATTTGCTTTGTCCATAACTAATTAGCTCCTCTATTTATTTACTACAGCAACCATCCTGGTTCCTGCTGCCCACCACTGAAACACACGTCTCTTCCCGCCTATAAATACATGCTCTGTTTCTCTGTAGGATCTCAAAGCTACCGGTACTACTCCACTACCTAACATCCAGCAAGTAGCCTTTAACCCTGCAAGGCATAGTACATCTCATCAGAGAAACTCACAGATAGACCGACACGGACCACACTGCCTGCACATTCGAAGATGATAGGTGAACTGGATTCAGATGTTGTTGTACGCTACTTCAGAGGCAAGAGCATCCTGATCACTGGTTCAACAGGCTTCCTGGGGAAAGGTACGGTACCTCTTCATGCATGAACTCGTCCAGCTAGTACTCCTTAATTTCAGTGTGTGCACGCAGTGTGTCTGCACAATGCATGCATGGCTGATCATCTCAGTGGGGATGCTTGCTTGCTGCCTTTTGGTCTCTTCGTAGTTCTTGTGGAGAAGATACTCAGGGTTCAGCCGGATGTCAAGAAGCTCTTCCTCCTTATTCGAGCCGCCGATGTCGAGTCTGCAAAGCAGAGGCTTGAGAACAGTGGCGGAGGACAGAAAAAAATCAAGGTGTGGCAAAGTAGATAGCACCGATAGCAAAGTAATATCTCATTAAAATAGTTTAACATAAAACGTAACACAAAATATATAAGTAAAAAAATGAATAAACATCAATATGGAAAAAGATTTCATGTTTTAGAGTTGATCCTTACAGATTTACTGTGCGCTCAGTTGGTTTGTGTGTTGCATCGCGTCATCGTCTTGTCAACCGTCAGCAACTCGCAACTCGCAACTCGGAAGTTGAATCAGGGCTGCCGGAGCAGGCGCTTAGAGGCATGCAGTTCGCCTCAGGCGTGACCTGAGCATCGACTCGCTGTGTGCGGCTTGCCGGCGTCGGGAAGACAAAACGGTAGCGATAGGAATTTCGGTAGTAGGAACTGTGGCAGATATGGCAGCTGTAAAGCCCATATGGCCATATGTGCCTGCCCACAAGAACCTAAGCCCAAAGGCCAAATAACTTTTCGTCGCTTGGTCTAATCGTTTTCTATCCTGAGTCAATTGCGCTGCGAGTCAAGGCCAGCGTCCAGGCTCCCAGAGTGCAACTTAGGTGGTGGTAGCCGGCGGAGCAAGGTATGGCGAGTGCCCTACCTTGCCCTACCGAGCCCTCCGCCCCTGCTTGAGAATAAGGTGAACACAAAATATTTCTCTATTCTTCCTTCCATCTTAGTTTCTGAAGTTGTATCCAATGGCCCACTCTGAACTTTTTCCATCACATGCACATATGTTTCTGGAAACCATTTCTACATAAAAGAACAGAACAATCATTTTTTCTGAAGTGTCGTCAAGAGCTTTGCTGAAATATATTAGTAGGAGAAAGAAAAATTATACAGAAAAGTTACATACCCCAAGCAAAAAAACAAAATAAAAAGACAACCAACAACAGACCACTATCATGGAAAAAACTTGCTCCGACAACAGAGGAAAATTGTGTATGAATCTTTTAAGTATGCAAATTTGATGTCCTCTCTATCTTTACCACTGTGCTCGTGCATATCTAGCAATGAGCATCTCATGCAAGATGCATGCGCCACCCAAATCTTGCTCACCCAATATTAATAAAGGAAACAAGAGTACATTACACACATTTGTTCTTTTATCTAAAGAGCAATTAAACGATTTGTTTTGTAGCTATGTCTAGCCATCCATTACCCTGCCTATCACCCATTCAGCAAAATATGCCCTCCAATCCGACTTCAATATAAGATGACCTGTTGTCAAGCAGAAATACGTAACTGTGTGGCTATACTGTGCAGTAACGATCATCAAATACATAACGACAAGAACAATATACTTCAATATGTTCTCTACTTGTGCAAATATGCAACGAAAGCAGAAAAGATCCCTTTAGTAGAAGAAGACAGTGAGTGGTCCCAAGAGGTGGCAGTTGCGGAAAAAGCTTTTGAGAAATGAATAGGCATAGCACAGATATGGAAGTAAGAGACAAAGTGATCCCTTACAATAGCTGAGGGGGACCGAGTTCCGAATAAGTGGAGCGAAATCTGAAAGTAATCTTGCACGGCCCCAACTCTGCAGGTTTGATGAGTCAGAATGTCTCCTGAATTCAATCTGAAATATGTCTTCTTCTGACAAAATTTGAATGTTTGAAGCAAGACTTAAAGTACTATATACCTATTAACTGTTGCGTTTCACTAAATAATTCCGGTCTTATGGTAATCTTTCTATGCAAACTCTGTTTTTTAACGGAATATGCAAACTTTGTTTCGTTATCGCTAGGTGACAGGAAGGGAGATCTTTCAAATTTTAAAAGAAAAGCATGGCAATGGGTTTGAAAGTTTCATACAAGAAAAAGTATGCCCTTTGCCAGGAGACGTCATGTATGAGAACTTGGGCCTAGGCCCTGCCAAACTGAGAGAACTATGCAAAGAAATAGACATCATTGTCAATGGAGCTGCGACTACAAATTTCTACGAAAGGTCAGAGCTTAATTCTGTTAACAGATTATTTCAGATGGCATATTGTGGAAGCATTTGGTTAGTTATTTGGCCAAACTCCAGGTATGATGTGGCTTTCGACACAAATGTCATGGGAGCCAAGCACATATGTGAGTTTGCAAAGAGGTGCAGTAACCTCAAGATGCTGCTACATGTTTCAACAGGTAGGAAACAACAGTCCTGTGTTCCATGTGTGGCCAAATCTGGACCATCCATTTTCTTCAATTAAGGGGGTATAATATAAGTATCACTAAAAGAATTATTAGCAATCTGAATCCATATAACGACATTATTCGTTGAGCAGCTTATGTAGCCGGTGAACAAGAAGGGATAGTGCTAGAGAAGCCATTCCATTTGGGTGAAACCCTAAGGGAAGGGACACACCTGGACATCGAATCCGAACTAAATCTGATAAAAGAGACCAGGAGAGAACTGAAAGCCAACCCTTGTTCAGAAAAGGCTGAGAGAAGAACCATGAAGGAGCTTGGCCTCAAGAGGTTAGTGAGAACTAGAGAACTCATTGCTAGAAAAGTACATTTGTCCTGTTTATGCATCTTAATTTGCTGCTACCTACTAATACTGTCCAAATAATCACAAGCACATGACATGTCTCTGTCAATGATGAAGGGCAAGGGAGTTCGGGTGGCCAAACACCTATGTGTTCACCAAAGCGATGGGGGAGATGCTGCTGGGGCACCTCCGAGGAGATCTCCCGGTCGTCATCGTCCGGCCTAGCATCATAACCAGCATCCTGAACGAGCCGTTGCCTGGATGGATGGAAGGGATCAGGTACGTACGTGACCAAAAAGACAGCAAGTTCACCAGTTGCAGACATCCAATAATTCTCCATTAATTTTGTTGATTTCTTCATTGGCTCATGCATGCCTCATGGCAGCATATATGCAGTATGATGCACAATTGCACAGTGAAAATGTTCGCCTTTTGCAGGACAATTGACTCATTCATCGTCGGTTACGCCAAGCAGGCTTTGTCAATTTTCTTAGTTGATCTCGACTTGATAATGGACGTGGTGAGTTTCGAAACTAAACACAGATCAAATTTAGAGAAGGGTTTTTGCTACGATACTCCAAAATGATTGAGCCGTCCATTAATTACAGGGTTTTGCTACGATACTAACCGGCAGGGGACGCGCTGTTGCTTGTACGTTTCTCTGACACAGATTCCGGGGGACATGGTGGTGAACGGCATGATGGTGGCCATGGCGGCACACTCGGAGGAGCAGGCGCAGCAGCTGAGCATCTACCACCTGACGTCGTCGACGCGGCAGCCGGCGCCCTACGCCGTCCTCGCGGAGTCGCTCCAGCGCTACTTCCTCCACAACCCGCCGCGCTCCGGCGGGAAGAAGAACAGCGGCGAGCCCATGCAGCCGCCTAGCAGGATGCGCTTCTTCCGCACCCTCCCCAGGTTCCGCGCCTACATGGCCGTCAACTTCAGGCTTCCCCTCGAGGTCCTTCGCCTGCTCAACATTGCCGTGTGCGGCGCTTTCTCCCGGCGCCACGACGAGCTCAGCCGCAAGTACAGATACGTCATGCATATTGCAGAGCTGTATGCGCCATACTCCTTGTTCAAAGGATGGTAAGGAATTGAACCAGCCGATCAAAGCCTTCTCCTTCTTTCCATTTTCTGCATTTTGGGATGCATGCATGGCCGCTGACGACGTACCGGTCTTTGGGTTTGGTCGAAATGAAGCTTCGATGACTCCAACACGGCGAGGCTGAGGGCGGCGATGATGGCAAACAACAACGGGCAAGACAGGAAATATGACGGCTTTGGTTTCGATCCCAAGTGCATAGACTGGGACGACTACTTCTACAGGGTTCATATCCCCGGTGTTGTCAAGTACCTGTGTGATTAGTACTTTGTAGAGAGAGAGAGCCACATGTATCTCGTGTGTTTTAATACACAAGTACTGCGTATGTCAGTGTGCGGGTGTTGTGCTGAAAATGTTACTAAGCCAGAGTCTCAGAGAGCTGCATTTTGCAGATTCTTTCCCTATTAGCTTTTTCATTGTAACATTTGGATGTTTTTACATGGAAATATTTTAAGAAAAAATATTTGTTTGATTGTGTATTGGCCTCTCTCTCTCTCCCTGGCAAGCAACTGTATTCATTGACAGAAATTCTATTTAGCTATCATCAATAAATTACATATTAAAGCTATTGTTGTCCCTCTTCCTTTCTCCTCACTCCTATCCCACTATTGTGCAACTTTTGGTGATGCCAAATCAAGGTACCTTTCAGTATTTTCTCTTGGTTGGTGAGTCGCACTACTAATGAATAGATTTTTGGAGGCGGCCGAATCCGACTTTTGGAAGCCGGGAAGGAGTCCGCCTTAAGAACAACACCTACATTAATAGATATTTTCGGAGATGGGTGCCTATCTTCGAAAATAGATTAAAAAACATAGATTTTACTATATGTCTAGACATCATGATATCTAGGTACATAGCAAAAGCCATGTACATAGAAAAACCAAAACGACTTATAATTTGGAATAAGTGGAGTACTTAATAAATTTGATTCTAGTGAACTGTATAATCACAACTTCAGCTGTGTCACTCCATCTTCCAAGTGACAGCACCAAATTCAACATGTTGTAACATTTTTACTCACAAATGCAATAGTCACTGAGTGACGGTTCTCTTTGTTTATCATAGAAAATGTGTACTGATACACCTAGCATTTTGTCATTGAAAAATCACACAAGAAAACTATTCTTGATAGTTTCTGAATATTGTAGAACGTCAAACGTGCTAAAGTAATATATGAAGTGACAATAATACAATCAACACAATACCGTTACCAACGTTTCCACCAAATTTAGCACCAACACAGGAAAATGACACGGATGCCACTAACAAAAAAAAACTCAATCCACAGAGGCTAGACAGCCTCCGGGTATTCCGGCTTTAAGAAGATCTTCTCACGCAGATCGAGAAAATCCCCGAACCCCCGTCCCATCCATACACAGGGGCCAGGCTCAGTGAGAGGGTCGTCTCTTAACCTATACGCACACCGGGAGCCCAGACCCGAGCTGTCTTTTAACCTGTGCTTTGGCCTGGGGCGAGCGAGGAGATTTTTTACCCTTAGCCTGAAATCCGCCTCCATGGGGGTTCAAACTCAGGACCTGAGGGGTGCCTCTGAAACTACTAGCCAACTGAGCTAGCATCCTTTGGCACACACCGTTCAGAGATTGTAACACAAGTTTTATCAACTAGAGTCCTCCAAAGTAAAGGAGAGTGGCCTCACTTCAAAACCTCCAATGAGGGATGTACGAGTAAAGGTGTCACCTACCGACCTCAGAAAGAAGCCAAGCAAGAATTCATGGCAGTTGAAAGCATCTAGGCCCCTAGTGGGTTTCGGTGATTAATGATGACATATGATTATTGTGACTAACGTGTGTTTTGCAGAGGCAATTTGAGTTAAGTCACGATAATGGCGATTGTTTGGTCAATCAATGGTTTTCATGCCCCTATCGATGGAAATCGTTTCAGTTTTCAAAGGATGGACAACAAGCTAGGGTAAGGACAGACTAGTTCTAAGTGTCGATTGGTGTTGAGAGACACTTAGAATAGTTTAGGACTTTGCTTTTCCTTTGGCCGTACTATTAAGGGGGTATGAACTAGTAGCTTGACCTAGGTGAGTCTAATGGTTTAGGTGTGGTGCACACTTATTAAACTTAGCACTAGGTAGCTTAGGGGGAGCCCAAAGATCGTTTGGAGTCAACTTTATTTACAAAGATTTTCGAATTGGAGGTGAATGGAAGTGAGAAAGGTTGACCGGACGCTGGTGCCGGCCTCACCGAACTCTGTGAGGCCGAGTCCGGTCAGTACATGGAATGTGTAGCCGAGTCTTGCTTGTGATCGGAACGCTGGCGCCAGGCTAGGACCGAAAGCGATGCTATGACTGTAGCAGAGGAGGCGCAGATCTCAGGAACGATCGGGCGCTGATCAAGTGAAGGACTAGACTCTGTTGCCAGCGAGTCCGATCGTATACAGAGAGGGTCCATAGACCTAAAATCGGGACCGAACGCGTCCTGTGGGGTGACAGCCCTCTCTGACAGCTGAAGAAATTTAGTCGTTGGCTACTGACTCTGACAGGCGCGTTCTGTCACCCTGAAATGTGCTGAGTTAAACCACAATGGGTATGTTTTAAAGTGGGGAGTATAAATACTTCTCCTACTCATCCAACTTAGCTCTTTTACCCATTTGTTCAGTTGAGGAAACACTTTGGAGTGCAAGAGCCTAGTGGGGTGATTGAGATTTGATAATCAAGATTAAGGACCTCATTAATGCGTAGGGAGTAGCAAGTGTGCATCCACCTTTCTCATTAGACTTGTCTTGGTCAAGTGAGAGTTTATGCTTGTTACTCTTAGTGATCGCCATCACCTAGATGGATCGGTGGTGATTGAAAGCTTGGTGATCATCCGACAGAGCTTGTGGATGACCCAAGTCATGGTGTGAGCGGTTGTGGGAGATTCACCACAACGTAGTGTCAAAGAATCAGCCTGTAGAGAGCATCTGATCGTTGCACGGATCAAGGGGGAGCTGCACCCTTACGCGGGTGCTCCAACGAGGACTAGTGGGGAGTGGCGACTCTCCGATACCTCGAAAAAATATCGCCGCGTTCTTCTCCTTCTCTTTACTTTGAGCATTTACTTTTGATCCATTCAATTCATGCATTTACATTCTTAGAATTGTCATACCAGAATAGGATTGGAACCTAGGGTGCAAAACATTTGTGCGGTAGAACAATAGAGAACACTTTTAGGCACTAGGGATGAAATGGTTTAAGTGTAGGGCTTAATTATTGCAAGAAATTTTAGATTAGCCTAATTCCCTCCCCCTCTTGGGCATCTTGATCCTTTCACCGGTGTTATTATCACTGATAATATGTAAGTGTGAGGTGTAGTGCGAGTAGCAGATTTTGATGGTAGCATATGATACATAAAGTTTATACCATTCTGGCCCTTGTGAGGAGGTAACACCGTCTTGTGTTTGTGGATCATATTGCTTGTGTGTTGTATGTGAAGAGAGTATAAAAAGGCTAAGGAATCGATCATGGGACGCCTTACCCCCTTCTTATATTATCCGCGGGAGTAGGGTTATAGAGAAATCGTATCCTGGTCGATTTACAGATTAGTTTCCTAACTAGTTACAATGTAATCTAGGTATATAGCAGGGTATATGCATGTCTATTCCCTGTACAAGTTGGTGGAGACTCTCACATATATGTCAGGCTCCAAGTAGTCAGCCTAGCCCATCCTATATCCGAAAGGCCATATGTATTCTCCATGATGATACCCAGAGGTCATATCATCGTTAGTAGGCCAGAGTCCCTCAAGATCAAGCTACAATAATGTTGATGGTGTTTTTGTCTCAGCCTAGTGCTTTACCTTCCTCCCTTGGAAAAGTATCCCGAGTAATGCCCTCCTAGGTCTCCCTCTTCCTTGCTTTGCAAGGAGACCGTTATGGACTTAATGATTACCTGTAAAACAAAAATAAGCCATGCAATATTCACTCATGCGACATGAGCACTATGATGGATGATCTAATATAACAGATTAGTCCAAGTGATATCCAATCATCTACTAGATGGTGACTAGGTTTGTGACCCAACAGGGGTTATACCATTAAATCTTGAGTGGTATATGTTTTCCTGACTAACTCGAGCCCAACTTAGGCCCATTTGGGGGAATATCCTCATCATTTGCTCTGGGTGGCCCAGTGACTAACTTATGGTCCGCTAGAGGCACAATACAGTTGCCCTTTGGTCTGGGTGTATCTGAGCATTGTTAGGAGCTTGACCGAAAGCCAACCATCGAAACCCTAATAAAAAATGTACCAAAGTGAAAGAGTCGCACCACTTGGTACTATTAGACCTTTATTGGGGAAAGGCACTATGATAATGAAAATTGCCCCTAATTTGGATTCATCTTCCTTGTGCTCTCCCACCTTCTGAACTCTCCACCCACCGAGCCTATGCCTATCTTGCTAGATCAAATCCAGATTCAACCATCAGAACCACCGACACTCCCTCACTTCCAAACTCATCCACCTTTCGACCTATATTGGGATCTCGTGACCCTAGATCTGATAGGCCGCCATTGATGACAGTGACCATCAAGGAAAAGCCATTATATTTTTTAGATAAAGGATAGGTCATATCCGGCTTCATCTATCAAGTGATAGATTCAGGCCACTTATTACAAAGTTCAGCCCGTAGGCTAGCACACACGCTTTAAAAAGTTCCAACTTACAACCAAACACATGGATAAACAAAACAAGGAAAAGGTTTTGACTAATTGAGGCCAATAAATCTAGTCGAGAACCATCCATTGGAACCAAAGAAATACAAGGCTGACGTCTCTAGATGTTGCCCAGCCAACATCAACTGAGCCTGTAGGTCATCATGCCGCTGCAATCTTGCCCACTGCCGTAGCCAATGAGTTCCCCTGAAAAGTACCTGCAAAAAAGTTTTTGGTCTACATTTATCAAAAACCACCTCGTTTCTTGTTATCCAAATTGCCCAGCAAAGTGCCGACGCTGCTGTCAACAACAATGCATTATGTTTGTTACTAGCCCTTTTTGACCATGTATTAAAAAGGTCATCTATGCTTTGGGGAGGTGTTAACCCGAAAAATAAATGCACAGCCCGCCACAAGAACTTGGCATAAAGACAATCCAAAAAAAGTTGGTGAATGGTTTCTGGAGAGTGACAGAAACAGCACTTCGTGTCCCCGTTCCAGTGTCGCCTAACAAGGTTGTCCTTAGTTAAAATCACACCCTTTTTTAGATACCACAAAAATATTTTTATTTTTGAAGGAACTTTAATTTGCCATATATCTTGAGACATCCTCACCCCATTGTTAATCAACGTAGCATACATGGAATTGATAGAAAAAATTCCTGATGAATGTAACGCCCATACAAAAACATCCATTTCATCATGTAAGTTCACATCCTGTAAAGAGATCCCTTAGATTCATACCCACTAAATTTCGGCGAAATGAAATATTTAGAGGGGATGAGCTAAGTATATGTGCCACAGAGTCTTGTTTCCTTCTTACGATATTGAACAACGATGGGAATCTATCTTTAAGTGGTTTGTTTCCCAACCAAGTGTCTATCCAAAAACGGGTTTGCGAACCATCTTTCACTTTGAACGAGCCAAAGCCCAAGAAGGTGTCCTTGACATTCATCAAGCTTTTCCAGAAGTGAGAGTCTGTTGGTTTTTTAACACAACTCCCTAAAGTCTTATCTTTTATGTATTTGTTCCTCAAAAGTTCCTGCCACATGCCATCCTCATTTAACAATTTAAAAAGCCATTTACTCAATAAGCATTTGTTTTGTATGTCCAAATTCTGTATACCTAAACCACCCTGAATTTTTGGTTGGCACAAAATTTCCCATTTCGCTAGTCTATATTTACGCTTGTGCTGGTCACTTTGCCAAAAAAATCTTGATCTAAAACAGTCTATTTTTTCCAACACTCCTCTTAGAAGTTCGAAAAAAGACATCATGAACATCGGTAAACTAGAAAGCACCGAGTTTATCAAGACCAAGCGACCCCCAACCGAAAGCATTTTACCTTTCCATCCACTGAGCCTTTTTTCAATTCTATTCTCAATCATTTGCCAATCCTTGTTGTTTAGTTTCTTAGTATTCATAGGTAAACCAAGATAACGGAAAGGGTACTTCCCAACTTTACATCCAAACAGCTGCGAATAGTACACTTCACATTCTTTTGCTTGACCAAAGCAAAAGATTTCACTTTTGTGAAAGTTTATTTTGAGCCCCGATATTTGTTCAAAAGTACTGAGTAATAATTTCATATTAACCGCTTTCTCAACATCATGACTCAAAAAAATCACTGTGTCATCCGCATACTGGAGAATAGATAGGCCATCTTGAATGAGATGGGGAATAACCCCTTCAACTTGCCCTGCTTCCTTTGCTCTGGCTATCAGTATGGCCAGCATGTCAGCCACTATATTAAATAGTATTGGCGACATGGGTCACTCTGCCGTAAGCCTTTTCTTGTTTGGAAGTAGGAACCTAACTGGTCATTAACTTTAATATTAACATTTCCCCCTTGCGTGAACTGCTCCACCCATTTGCACCATTTTTGTGAAAACCCTTTCATCCTTAAGGTTTGTTGTAAAAAACTCCATTTTACCCATTATATGTGGAGGAAGAAGCATCAAGCCAAGTCGAACATAGCCTTCTTCCATATCCAATGGGGTCAAGCATGAACAATGCTTTCATACTATATCATATAAGTAATTCATGTATACATGTGTTGATCCATGAAGCTTTCAATCTCAGTTTCTGCTGCAATTTGCTTTACATATGAAATACTTTTGTTGTTTGATGATTTGTAGGTTGATATGGGGATGGATAGCCACCAATGGCCGGCCACAACTAGCATTGGCCAAGTCCAGGCTGCATTACCCTGGCTAGGGCTAGATGACAATGACCAAGGGTCGCCTGGGCGGACGTGGCTCATTTTTGGTCACCTAAAGCCCGGTGCTGGGTAACTGGGGGGGCCATGCTTGGCTTCATGGGCTAGCGATGAGGAAGTGATGGCAGATGGTATGGTCTAGGCATCCGTGGCACACAAATAGATGGGTTGACGTAAAAGAAAGTTATGGGATCCCTTTTTTTACTACTCTATTCATTACTATTGTAAGTCGTTATGACTTCTTAGAACATAGTTTTTACTGCGTACCTAAATATATTGTGTTATATATATACGCGCTATTCTACACTCTAGGTGTAGAATACTATTCTATACCAAGCTGTTATACTGAACAAAATTCAGTACTGTTCAGTACTCACGTTTCAGTATTGTTCAGTATTTTCGTGGTGCTGGGTGTAGTACTGAGTGATACTGAACATTGTTCAGTAGTACTCAGTATTTTTTCTACTCAATTTTGACTTGTGGTGTAGAATAATATTCTACACCTAAGGTGTAGAATAGCACTGCCGTATGTATATATATATATATATATATATATATATATATATATATATATATATATATATATATATATATATATAGACTTACAATTTGGAATGGAGGGAGTAGTAGAAGTTAGTACATGAAACTATTAGAGAGTAGAATAAATTGAAGTTGCTACTTATTTTTATTAGCTTACTAAAATTATTCAATTAGCTCGTGAATTAATAAAGCTCTATAGTTACTCGGAGGAGGAATCTTCTTTCCAGGGACGTACATTGCGTGGCGCAAGTGGCGTGACCACACCGCCCCCCAAAAATTAGGGCCCCTTAATCAGTATCACTAAGCGTCTAAGCCTAGTTATTGTAAGCATAATTTATCCTAAGTTTTGTTTGCTTTTTAGTTTCTGGACACAATCATAGGAACAATCGAGCAAGCATTCAGCTATCACACCTATGTGTCTCCATGGTGATATTTTGACTCTCAAATTCACCATGACTACTCGTTTTCCATCAACTATTCAGTGCACCTATCATTAGCACCTAACATTGTTCAGCGCATACTGTAGGGGTACCATGACTGCTGATGGGACAAGGCAAAGCTTGCCACGACAAGTTCCTTTTAGCTGCCATCGGTCACAATGAGTCCTTCTCGCTGGTTGTGATTTTTTCTTTTTCTTCCCTACTGATATGTCTTCTCATTCTCATTCTCATCTAACTTCTCAATCACGTATGTGAATGCTTTCTTGTCTAGTGGTTTTGTGAATGCTTTAGAGGGTTAAATATCTATTGTAGTTTTTATTATTGAAAATTGTATGTCGTATATAATGGAACCTAATATATTTTGATTTTTTTATATTTGTTAAAATATAGGTATCTCTTTTTGTGTTTCACTCCAGGGCCACAAAATTATAGGTATGGGCCTGCTTAAATTCTGTTTCTAAGCCCATCAGGGGCCCAATATAAAATAGCTGAAGCTGAACTGCTCAAAGCGGCGACTCCAGCCACCGGCTGTCCTGTCCACAAGTCCTCTCTGGTTCCACTCAAAAAAAAAAAAATCAAGTTCTGGAAGAGGGAGAGAGAGAAGTACACCAGCAATGGAGGCGAGCAGCAGTCGGGGCCGGAGCGGGAGCGCGGTCCTGAAACGCCGTAGAGGCGTCGGCGCGGCCACCGGCTCCGGGTCGACGGCGCAGTCGCTGAACGACGACATCCTCCGGTCCGTCTTCTCCCGGCTGGACGACCACTTCGACCTCGCCCGCTGCTCCGCCGTCTGCGGCTCATGGTGCGCTCCTCCTCCTCCTCCCCCCTTTCCCATTCCATTCAGTTGTCCGCCTGGTCGCTACAATCAGCCGGTCCTTTCGTTACAGGATAGCTTGTTTCGTTCCGCGGCTAATCTTAGTAGTCAGTTCATCCATGATTTTGAGTGTAAATCTGTGCCTGTTGTTGGTGAATTCATTCGGTGTTCCTGTTCTACTCCAGTTCTACCTTCTTTGCAGACGGAAAAATGACTAATTTTGATAGTAGAAAGGTACCAATTTCACCAGGAAGCTGGACGGAGATTTGTTATTTTAGTGGAATTATTTGCTACTCACCACGCTTGACTATTTTCTATCTGTGTTTTATGTGCTATTATGATGCACTCTGTTTGCTGCAAGAGAACACCTGAACCATTAGACTGGATCTCTTGTGCTACAAAGTAGATCATGCACCTGCAAGTGCATGATTTTGATTCACTGAACCGCAGATGGAGTAGGTGTAGCCATGAGCTTGTGTCTCTCTGAGATAGTGAGATGTGATTTTGGTCTCACCATTTATTTTGGATCCTGATCTGAACTGTGATACCTTGATGAGGCTAACTTGTGTTATGTATTACGTAGTAATAAGGATGTATGTTCATAATCTACAATTCTTTTAAGTCAATGTTATTTCTGGTTTTTGGTACCAATATTTGTACCATAAATTCTTGCAATAGAGTATTAAACCATGTTTTTTGTTTGTCTTTTTCTGTTTCATGCATTTCTCCTGTTTCGATTGTTGGATGAGTTTTCTCAAAACTGAGGCTATGTATCTGTGTTGATTAACATTTGCAGTATGTTTTTCTCCTCGGTTTATAGGAATAGGATAATTGAAACAGCTCATCTCATGAGGGATCTGTATTACAAAAGGAATCCACCAGCAAAAGGATCAAGCTCTAATATTTCAGTAAAAAGTTACTTCGAGATGCTTGCCATGGATGAGCATGCATCCTCTTTCTCTAGAGGTCCTGCTGAAGCTTTTCAGTGGATTGGGCACCCAATACGGTAAGCACTCATGTTATACCTCATATATATTGTGTACAATGATAGGGGTTCCCATTCATTAGGTCATCAAACATCATATCTTTATATTCTCTACTATGACAAATCATACTATACTTTTTACCTACTGTACATTATATGAGAAGGGGCTCAATATTCATTTTTATTTTCTTTCAGTTTCTTACTTTTTATTTCAGGGCTACCTTGTGCCGTATGAAGAGTGGTTCAATTTTAACTGGAGTTGGAGATAAGGTGGGTGCTGCATCATATAATGTTCTTAATACTTTTTATCAACATGAGTATCAAATTTAATTTGGAGTTATGGTAAGTAAATTATAGCTATTGTTTTATTAATATAAATTATATATAATTGAGCTATACATTGTAGATATTGTAACAACCCATCTATATTTAGAAATCATCTACATGTAGTACGCCTAGCAATTTCTTTTTGAAGTAATGGTGTAAAATATGGCTCTACTGGACAATACCATGATGACACATTACATGATTCTGCTATTGTGAATGGCATAGTTGGCCTGCCCTATTGATCAATCAAGGTTTTGGATAATTTACTATGACTTCAATTGTTTTAGTGCTTGTATTTTCTTCTCTCACAGTCCCTAATCTATTGCTCAGCATGAATGGTTTGTAGTTTTAACAATATACATTATTTTTGGCCAGGTTCTCCAGCTTTGGTCTGCTGAAAGCTGCAAATTCATGAATGAGTACAGTGTGCCAAATTCTAAAACATTAGTCGACTTCGATTTTGATGAAAATAAGGTAACCACTGTTGGTGCGCTTTCAATTTTTGTTATTTGGGTATCACTTGCTGTGGTCATTGTGTTTGATTGCAAGACCCATCTTTACCTGTGTATCACCTATTTATACGTCGCAATCTTCATCTGTTCAAAAGCATCAATCAATAGTATAACACGTAAACTGGTTGAGTTTGTATTCCCATTTGTTGTATCATACCGTCCAGACTATTTTATTTTGTTAATTGAAGATGTACTGAACACTGACGTTTTTCTTGAAATAGCTTTGTTTTAAATTTTTTCAACTATAGCATGTCTTTTCTAACAAAGTGTTAACTTCTTCTTTACTTACTAGAAATTTGATTTGAATGCTCTGTGAAGATTGTAGGTTTAACTAGCTCCCAGATTTGCATATGGAAACGCAGTGAACCAAGAAGCATATTTCAATCTGGTGGAGCCTCATTCAATCATGGGTTATGCATGAGGTGAGGAGACTTGTTTGAATTGTTTGATCTGTTTCAATTTTTAGATTAATTACAAGATTGGGTGTTAGCTGCTAGCCACATTACCAACTTTTTGAAGTTGTGCTTGAAAGTATGCAGTTGCCCTGGAGGAGTCATGCATAAGCTTGCGCAAATCTCACCTTGTATTTGATTAGCTTAGAAAATGATTTTTTTCTGTTTTAGTTAGCATTTATGTACCTAATGTCATTTCCTGATGTAGTTATGCTGACCCAGAGGTTGTAATTGGTTGTGAGGATGGTCGAGCCTTTGTATATGATATGTACAGCAGGAGTTGCTCAAGCATCTATCGGTAAGTATTATTCCTTTTAAACTGTTGGCATTTATGTTCCATGAGAACAAGCTTCAGTTCATTCAGCTGGGAGTACTGCAAATATGTAGATTTAAGTAATTTTGAAACTTGTGCGAACTTTATTTGCCACACCATTAAAGTTGAGAATAATCAAATATTTGTAATTGTAAGAGTAGTGAAAACAAATAAATTATTAATATTTCTACATAAAGAAAATTTTCTATCTCGAAGTTGATGTATAGTTCTGTTTTGTATATTACTGTGTCTGGAATTGATGCCTGTTTAATACTTGTACTACAGGCTTCACTCCTCTCCTGTGACATGCTTGGCATTAACAGATGACCAGCTGATTGTTGGTGGTTCGACATTTGGATCTGTAGCTATTGCAGATCAAACCTCAGGGCAGAAGTTAGGTGTTCTGAAATCAGCTTATGCACCATTGGGTAAGCATTCAACTACGTATGCATGGTCATTAGTTGATGACTCTTAAGGATGAGCAATGACTAAGGCCTAGAATTTTCCACACCCAAATAATATGGATCTTTTGTAGCAGAACCATTTAAGGTGTTCTTTCTAGCTATAGCCCTGATCCCGTAGATGTTACTTGTTAACTTAAAACAAATTCCTATGATGCTTGTCTCATTCCCTTGTTTCATTTCAAGGTAACAGCAGAACTTTTCTGATTGCTGGCCATTTATAGGACATCAAAATTTTAATCACAATATGCAATTTGTTAAGAGATAAAAGATATATTTATGGCTAGATGTCAAATATATTATTTCAAAGCTCAACAATTTAACATATACCATTTGTCTCTTGGCTTTCTAATACAACATTGCTGGTGTCCCAAGTGTCAAACCAAAGAAACAATGATAATATTTTTACTTTTGAGAACTGTTGTGTGCCTATATAAATGTTCTTTCATTTATTAAGTAGTGATGTTGTATATATGCCTAATCCATATTCTCTTACTTATGTTATTTTAATTTTTAATTGTCTAAAAATACAGATCATCTAATCTTGGTTTGGTAGATCAATTTTTTTTTAGTGGCAGTTGGTTATCATTCATTGGATATTTTGAAGTGTAACTAATCAAAACTCATGGTAACATAATGTTGTGATTTCAGCAACTAAGTTTTGGTTTTCTTTTTCATTACTTCAGCAATAAGATCCTTATCTTTCTGCACAAATTCACACATGATATTTGCTGGGTCATCGGCTGGTTATGCTCATTGCTGGGACTTAAGGTTAGTAACAATGATATTGAACAGGTTGTCAGTTTGCCAATATATAAGGCTGTATCAATTATCAATGAATCATGGACATTTCAGCATTGTTTCTGCAGTCATCCCAAAAGAAACGAATTACATATCTGTTTGTCCAATCAAATCAAATTACATTCCTCAAAAAAATCAAATGAAATTACAATTCTCTCTCACTTTGAGGTTTGCATAAATGGATAAACAGATGCCAGTAATTATGGATTAAATTGTTATTGCAGCTTTTGATAGAAAGGTTTAATTTCCCTGTGACTGATAATACTTTTAAGTAGTATAAAAGGTCATGTTACTTTACAGTTGAATTATATGTTTTGTTGAGTTTACTTGTGTTCTTTTTCCATTACCTAACTACTATTTGTATTGAATTTCTATTGGACAACCATTCATGTTAGCAAGTCGCTCATTTTAAATGGCGGCTTTCTTTTTCTTATCAATCTCACAAATATTTGGGAAAAAGTTACTTTTAGAGTACAAATGCTGCCAACAAGAACATAAATCCATTTCTGAACTGCCAGTGTAAAGTCAAGCAAAATATAACTGTGGTTTCATCATAGTTCATTAATTCCCAATTGTTCTTGCTCAGGACTTTGAGGCCTCTCTGGGAAAAAAGAGTCAGCCCAAACGTCATCTACAGCACACGTCATTTGCCTGGTGACACGGCAACGCTGGCAGTTGGAGGCATTGACGGCGTGCTTCGTGTTATATGCCAAAAAACCGGTGAACCCATTCAATGCCTTGTCGTGGACGCAGACCGCCCAGCAGAAGCCACCGCATCTAGATCCAGGTCTCAAATAGAGAAGAAACCTGTTCGCAGGATTGACCCTGATGCACAGGTGGACAGCATCCCGAGACGCTTGCGCCCTCAGATTACCAGCCTGTCGGTTGGCATGAAGAAGATTGTGACCACGCATGGCGAAAACTACATCAGGGTTTGGAAGTTTAGCCCGAAAAGTTCGTAAAGAGTGTCAGTTGATGATAATCTAGTTATATATGGTAGCCCACTGTTTGTAATCTGTACTGTAGTTTGCTGAATAAGATGGTGTGTCAACTGTATTGTATAATAATAACCTGAAACATAGGTCGTACTCATCCTATTAAGATAACAGTTAAAAAACGTTTGTACTCGGTTTTTATGATAAACTTGAAGGATACCAGCGTGTTGCTGCTTGGGACGTGGATGATTTGAAATGAAATTAGATTACTTAATCAGCTTCCTTCGAGTTTCTATAAATGGCAGGGTTGGCGCCCAGACGTCCGGATGGATGCATGCGTCCGGATGCCTACGCCTGCATCCTGTTCTTGTGCCTGCACTCCGTGTACCGTCTGACCCCACGCGGCGACTCCGTGTACCGTCTGACCCCACGCGGCGTCTGTGCCCCCGTATGACTCCTCACGCCCCCTCCAACAACCACAGTAGGTGGGTCACACTATGTGTAACATCCGATTTACTTTTAAAATATCCAGATGCAACACTTACAACATACGTTTGAAGACAGATCAAACACTTGAAACATGTGTTTAAAACACTCGCAAAAACACCTAAAAGTCATTGCAAAAGACATGCAACATCAAGATAAAACACTTGCAACATATTTGTGAACACATGCAATATCTATATGCAACATCCAGATAAACACACTTGCAACATACGTCTGAAAACAGATGAAACATTGGGAACAGACATATGCAACATATGTGTACAACCATTGCAACATATGCTACATCCCGATCTATTTTTGCAATATTCATACGAAACACTTGCAACGTACCTCTGAAACATCTGAAACACTTAACGTACGTTTGCAACATGCACTTTCAGCACAATATCTACTTGCTGCCATGGATAAATGGAGGCTCGTCAACGCAGAGCTCGAGGCCACGGAGTGACATGCAGCTCCGGTGTGTGACCTACCAATGGAAACGTCCATCCGAACGTCCTTAGCACAACATTATTGTTCTATAAATCAACCTATGGTCCTATCTTAATCAGACCCATACGTTACACATACATACTGATATTAAGCTTAAAACAGATTTTAGGATTTTAAATTGCATTATTTTTCTATGTAAAATTATGTGGATAACTTTTTGAAAATTTAATTTTTATACATTTTTGGATATTTTTTTTTGAAAATATTTCTAGTCTTATTTTACCTCTTGAACTTTCAGCTAGTTCTATCCACGTCAACAAAATCATAATCAAAATCACTCGATTATACAGAAACAAACGGTTTTAAAAACTAAGTGGGCAAAAAAGATCTGGTTTTATAAATAAGGGGTAAATCAGACAACCCCAGAAGTCAAGGGAGTGAAACAGACGTTTTTTTGTACGGGTTGTATTTGTAATTTGGGAGGTATATAGTAAAGGCGCACGAGAGCAGAGCCAAGCGTGCGGACGTGCCCTACTCCCTCCTGCTACGTCTTCCTCTCCAAACCGGACCCGGCGGCGGGGAGATCTGTCTGTTTACTGAACAGAATACAGATATTGACGACATGAACTCTATTTATCTATTTACTGAACAGAATACTTGATGTTAAAAAACTAAAATTTCTAGCTCCTAATCTTCGTTCAGCCATCATTGAGCCCACCCTACTGACCCGCTCGCTTTTCAGCCCAAGTTTCTATCTGGGCCGCTTTTCTCGCTCTCATCACGGTCGAGCACCTCCCACTCTCCTGCTCCCTTCGGTAGGCCGCTTGAGGGCCACCAGTCCACACCTGCCCTGCCCCCCTCGTGCGGAAGTCACGGGGAAAAAGAAACGCCAAAAATGCAAACATGCAAGGAATAGAATACTGACTGATGACCGCCACGCTACATGGCCTTAGGTTATGTGTAACAAACCTTTTTCTATTTAAATAAGTCTACCAGTGGTTTATTATCGGCTAACACTATATGGTTCACACAACTTATAAAAAATAAAAACATGCAACGGTGCAACCAGTCACCAAAAAATAAAATGCAACTGTGGCATTGCATATATTTAGGTAACAGCGTAAGAAGCTGCATGCCATGCTATAATATATGGCCTTACTTGCTATAATAATAATATTATTAAAAAGCAAAGAGATTCTTCTGCATGCCTTTTTTTTTACGTTGCACAATATCCTTGTGCCTCTCGGATCTCTATCTTGTTTGTTACTCGTACTTATACGAGTTAGAACCATATGTGTTCACACATCTAACGATGATAGAGTCCAATTTCAATATATATTAGAACAGATAACACGACCATTACATGAATCTTTGAGCCATGATCATACAAGTCAGATTCCAATATGTGTTGGAATAAATGACGCAGTCACGAGTTTTTAAAATGATCGCGTAACAAGGTTTATGTTCAGTTACAACTTACAACGTATGGACATGTTTGCTAGCTTATACGTAATGTGGTGACTAATTGTTTTGACTTTTGATGTTACTTGTATTGGCGATACTCTCTCTTGAGAACTACGGGTTCACTTGATTTGATTTTGAACAGCCTTTTCACATTTCAGGGCCTGTCGAGTGCACCACCCTTGAACGAGCTGGGCTGGCACAGCATCACGCGGGCTACAATTAACGCAGCCCCCTTTCTCGCGTTTGGTGCGATCATGTGTGGTTGGGCGAAGCCAGTACTGGAAGAATTCACAAAAAGCTTCGATAATCAAATCAATAAGGGATGAGTGCGAGTGGATACGTGACCTACTAGAGCACCGTGAGTTAGTAGCGGGCTAGTGGCCGGTTATTCCCATCAGGGCACATTCAAACTTCAGGTATTGGTTTTTGGGAAGGCTCCATTTGGTGAACATTTTACAAGATACTTCATTGGTTCGTATAGGATATATGATCAATGATCCTGTTGACTTCAGAAATGTTTGGAAATTGATTCGTATATTCAAATAGTATAAATTTGTAATGGAAAGTGTTTACTACGATTAGTAATCTTGTAACTTTTTTTTTCCCATTTTCGTGAAGGTTTTGGGCATATCCAAATATATAGTACCGTTGAATGTCCAACTGAAACTTCTTCAGAATTATTATCTGGTTTTCTTCTTCTTGTTTTCATATTGGGTTTGTCAAAAGTTTATTGTGTATTTGAGGCCGTATCAATATCTAAAACATAATATTTACAGATCGATCGAAGTTGATGTTGGAATTTATATGGGCTTGGCCCAATAACCAATTGTGAAATTCCTAATAAATCTCAAAGGCCCATTCATGTGAGCAAGAGGGGATGTGGGAACTCTTTAGTACCACCTTGCTTGTGGAAGTGGAGGTAGTCATACTTAAATATGGAAGTTCTCCCCACTTCCTGAAGTCTAGTGTGAGGAGGAGTAAGAGAAGTCCACACGCGCGCGCTCGCTCGCCTCGCCTCGCCGGGCCGGGCCGGGCGGGGCGGGGCGAAGGGCGCGGGTGCGCGGCACCTGCGTGAATGGTCCGCCGAAATCCGGCTCCTCGCCTTGCGGGAGCGCGGTCTCCTTTTGCTGTTTTCGTTTTTTGGTTTCTTGGCCTTCAAGTTGCATGAGTCCTAACCGGTTACAAATTAAGAGTCCTAAATCAATTTAGATCGTGATCGCGACACGAGATTGGTTGGACAGGACTATATAAGCAACCTGCCGGCCACGCCAAAACGTATCCAGTTAATCCTAGGGTTTTTGCCTCTACTCGCTATTGCGCCGCCGCTGTAGCTACTCCAGTCCGATCGCTTGCGTGCACCAGCGACCGGGTGAGCAGGTCTCCGGAACCCTCGTCTTTGCGATCCTGCACCGGGAGAAGACGAATAAGGTTTTTGGGAAGCGTTCTTCGCGCGACTGCTCCCAAAGCTTCCACAACGGCTCGACTTCCGAAGGGTGCATCGGCGCGTCGGCTTCGTCGTGCTAAAGCTCGCGGGGTCGTCATCAAGAATACTCCTCCGCCTCTCATCGACGACTTTGACGACGACTTCAACATCGACGACATCGACATCAGCGATCTCGCTCCATCACCACCGCCAGCAACATCTTCAACACCATCTACTACTACAACTGAAAGGTATAATTCTCTTGATCTAATTTTGACGTTCGTACAATCTAATCTATCTGCTGGACTATCAATGCTTGTCATGTTAATGCTGTGGAATATGCTGATCTGCTATACTAGTATGCCATACATGTTTAATCTAGTTCTTATACTTATCATGATTTATGTTCTAGATTTAATCATGCTTTTAATCTGGAAATTGCCTAATTCTTTAACAATCCAAAAACCTTATTATAGGCTGTTTCCAGAATTATCTATGGCTAGTTTTGTTGACGCGCTGAGGCCGGAAAAGTTTTCTGGTGCGCATTTTAAAAGGTGGTCTGTCAAGGTCACTGATTGGCTTACTGCCATGAAAGTTTTCTGGGTCAAAGATGGCATGCCTGAGGGAAACATCTCTGATGAAGATCAGAGAAAATTCCAGGAAGCTAATGATATCTTTGTGGGAGCTGTGCGTAATGTGCTTTCAGATTATCTATTTGATACTATGATGCACTTAAGAGACGCAAAGGCTTTATGGGATCATCTGAATGCTACTTATGGTGCTTCAGATGCAGGCAAAGAGCTGTATACCATGGAGAGCTTTAATGACTACAAGATGGTTGCTAACAAATCAGTAGTCGAGCAAGCTCATGAGATCCAGCGCCTGGCTAAGGAACTTGAACTCCTTAAATGTGTCTTACCCGATGAGTTTGTGGCTGGGTGCATTATTGCTAAATTACCTTCTTCATGGAGGAATTTCGCCACAAGTCTCAAACACAAGAGACAGAAAATATCAGTTGAAAACCTGATAGCATCTCTTGATGTCGAGGAAAAAGCTCGGGCTAAAGATAGCATTGAGAAGGGGAACGAGGAAAAATCTAGCGCCCACTTTGTCCAGAGAAACCATGGCAAGAACAAGGGAAAGCCTAAGCAACCTGCTTTCAATGCCAAACAAAATACTACCTTCAAGAAGAAGAAGAAAGACAAAGCAGAGCTACCTTGCTTCGCGTGTGGAGAGCTTGGTCATTTTGCTAAAGATTGTCCGGAGCGAGCGGACAAGAAAGAGAAAAAGAAAATTCACCTCGTGACTGCTAGCAGTGCTGATGACGGGTATGGTAATTTTCCTACTGTACTTTCAGTGTTTCAATCTCCAAGTTGGTGGGTTGATACAGGTGCTAATATTCACGTGTGTGCTGATATCTCTTTGTTTTCTTCTTACCAGGGGCTCCAAGGTTCCTCCGTCCTGATGGGGAATGGGTCACATGCTTCTGTTCGTGGTGTTGGCACGGTAGATCTGAAGTTTACTTCGGGAAAGATCGTGCAGCTGAAGAACGTACAGCATGTCCCTACTATTCGCAAGAACCTTGTTAGCGTCTCCCTTCTATTGAGAGATGGGTTTAAGGTAGTGTTAGAGTCTAATAAAGTAGTCATGTCTAAGCATGGACAATTTATTGGTAAAGGCTATGATTGCGGAGGCTTGTTCCGCCTATCTTTAGCAGATTTTTGTAATAAGTCAGTGAATCATATTTGTGGCACGATTAATGATAATTCGAGTGTTTGGCATTCTCGCTTATGTCATGTTAACTTTGGATTGATGTTACGTTTGTCTAGTCTGAATTTAATTCCAGATCTCACTATTGTCAAAGGTTCTAAGTGTCATAGTTGTGTGCAATCTAAGCAACCTCGAAAGCCTCATAGGGCAGCAGAGGAGAGAAACTTGGCACCTCTAGAACTCATACATTCTGATCTTTGCGAGATGAATGGTGTGTTGACAAAAGGTGGAAAGAAATATTTCATGACTTTAATTGATGATGCAACTAGATTTTGCTATGTTTACTTGCTTAAAACTAAAGATGAAACGCTAGACTACTTTAAAATCTATAAGGCTGAAGTTAAAAATCAACTAGAGAGAAAAATTAAACATCTAAGGTCAGATCGTGGTGGTGAATATTTTTCTATATTATTTGATGAGTTCTGTGCGGAACATGGTATTATTCATGAGAGGACAGCTCCTTATTCTCCCGAATCTAACGGGATTGCCGAGAGGAAAAACCGCACGCTGACTGACTTGGTGAACGCCATGTTAGACACTGCTGGTCTATCTAAGGCATGGTGGGGGGAAGCTCTATTGACTGCGAGTCATGTCCTGAATAGAATTCCAAACAGAAATAAAGAGACAACTCCATATGAGAATTGGATTGGAAGGAAACCATCACTTTCATACTTGCGCACGTGGGGATGTTTGGCGAAAGTCAATGTTCCAATTTCTAAGAAGCGTAAGCTTGGACCGAAGACTGTGGATTGTGTCTTTCTAGGATATGCTCACCATAGCATTGCCTATAGATTTTTAGTAGTAAAATCTGAAGTTCCTGATATGCATGTTGATACAATATTTGAATCTCGTGATGCTACATTTTTTGAAAATATATTCCCTATGAAAGATATGTGTAACAATGCTAGATTTTCCTCTGAGATAGCTCCTGATTTTACGGTACCTATTGAGTCTTCTATTGAATCATTTGAGCAACCACCTGAAGAAGTCTTTGAGGAGAATGACAATGAAGTTCCTGCGAGGAACAAGAGACGAAGGATTGCAAAATCCTTTGGTGATGATTTCATTGTGTATCTTGTGGACGATATTCCTACTTCTATTACAGAGGCATATGCATCTCCAGATGCAGATGATTGGAAAGAAGCTGTTCGTAGTGAGATGGACTCAATTCTTTCTAATAGAACTTGGGAGTTATCTGAGCTACCTTTTGGTTGTAAACCAATTGGATGTAAGTGGGTGTTCAAAAAGAAGCTTAGGCCTGATGGTACTATTGACAAGTACAAGGCTCGGCTTGTGGCTAAGGGTTATACCCAGAAGGAAGGCGAGGATTTCTTTGATACTTATTCACCTGTTGCTAGAATGACCACTATTCGAGTGCTACTTTCTCTGGCTGCCTCGTATGGTCTTCTCGTTCATCAAATGGACGTGAAGACAGCTTTCCTTAATGGAGAGTTGGATGAGGAGATTTATATGGATCAGCCAGATGGATTTGTGGTAAAAGGTGAAGAGCAGAAGGTGTGTAAATTACTGAAGTCTTTGTATGGCTTAAAACAAGCACCTAAACAATGGCATGAGAAGTTTGACACTACTTTAACTGGTGCGGGCTTTGCTGTTAATGAAGCTGATAGGTGTGTGTATTATCGACATGGTGGGGGCCAATCTGTTATATTATGTTTATATGTTGATGATATTCTAATCTTTGGAACAAACATTGATATTATTAATGAGGTCAAGTCTTTTTTGTCAAAGAGTTTTGACATGAAAGATCTAGGAGAAGCTGATGTAATTCTAAACATTAAGCTGATTAAGGAAGATAGTGGGATTACCTTGTCACAATCTCACTATGTTGAGAAGGTCTTGAGCCGTTTTGGCTTTATGGATAGCAAGCCTACTTCAACACCTTATGATCCTAGTGTGACATTGAGAAAGAATAAGAAGATTGCTAGAGATCAATTGAGATATTCTCAGATAATTGGTTCACTCATGTATCTAGCTAGTGCAACCAGACCAGATATCTCTTTTGCCGTGTGCAAGTTGAGTAGGTACATGTCCAATCCGGGTGAAAATCATTGGCATGCACTTGAGAGGGTCTTGCATTATCTCAAAGGTACAATGAGTTTTGGGATTCACTATTCTAGGCACCCAGCTGTGCTAGAGGGATATAGTGATGCGAACTGGATTTCTGATATTGATCAAATCTATGCTACTAGTGGGTATGTGTTTACTCTTGGAGGTGGCGTAGTGTCATGGAGGTCTAGTAAACAGACTATTTTGACTAAATCTACCATGGAAGCAGAACTTACTGCTTTGGATACAGCTTCTGCAGAGGCAGAGTGGCTGCGTGAGCTCTTGTCAGACTTGCCGGTGGTTGAAAAACCAATACCGGCTATCCTTATGAACTGTGATAACCAAACAGTGATCACTAAAGTAAATAGTGCTAAGGATAATGCGAAGTCAACAAGACACGTTAAAAGACGTTTGAAGTCTGTCAGGAAGTTGAGAAACTCCGGAGTAATCACTGTGGCTTATGTGCAAACAGACAAGAACCTGGCAGATCCTTTTACCAAAGGACTATCACGGAATGTGATAGAAATAGCATCAAGGGAGATGGGTTTGAGACCCATATGAGTTTACAGTAGTAGTAACCCAACCTTTTTGATCGGAGATCCCGTGACTTAGGATCTGGGAAGAACAAACTATTGGTAAACTGAGGAGAGTATAATTATAACCCTCTCTATGTGAAGATGCAATACTCTCAAAGCGTTGAGGCACTGTATGGTAGGTTGGCTAATGCCTTAACATGTTTTATTGGCTTTAACAAGCGAAGATGCTGTCCTACAGAGCATTCTTGAAAGAACATGCCTATATGATTTTGACTGTAGAACGTCGCAGTCTATGAGACTTGGGTGGTCTCTAGTAAGATCATGAAGAGACCAGGGAGTACGACGTATATGCTCCACCCACGGAGTAAGGCTACTAGTAGCCAAGTACTAGTTTGATTTTGAGCAAAGCTTATTCACACAAAACTTGCAATTCAAGGCATAGTCCATTGTTCAAGTTGTGGATGAGTGTAGCTTGAGATTCTAGGCGGAAGTTCAACTTCACAGTCTCTGCCGAAACACTGGTATATCAAACAGTAGTGAGAACAGGCAAATCTCTAAATGGGTATTTGATATCTGGTGGGGGATTGTTGGAATTTATATGGCCTTGGCCCAATAACCAATTGTGAAATTCCTAATAAATCTCAAAGGCCCATTCATGTGAGCAAGAGGGGATGTGGGAACTCTTTAGTACCACCTTGCTTGTGGAAGTGGAGGTAGTCATACTTAAATATGGAAGTTCTCCCCACTTCCTCAAGTCTAGTGTGAGGAGGAGTAAGAGAAGTCCACACGCGCGCGCTCGCTCGCCTCGCCTCGCCGGGCCGGGCCGGGCCGGGCGGGGCGGGGCGAAGGGCGCGGGTGCGCGGCACCTGCGTGAATGGTCCGCCGAAATCCGGCTCCTCGCCTTGCGGGAGCGCGGTCTCCTTTTGCTGTTTTCGTTTTTTGGTTTCTTGGCCTTCAAGTTGCATGAGTCCTAACCGGTTACAAATTAAGAGTCCTAAATCAATTTAGATCGTGATCGCGACACGAGATTGGTTGGACAGGACTATATAAGCAACCTGCCGGCCACGCCAAAACGTATCCAGTTAATCCTAGGGTTTTTGCCTCTACTCGCTATTGCGCCGCCGCTGTAGCTACTCCAGTCCGATCGCTTGCGTGCACCAGCGACCGGGTGAGCAGGTCTCCGGAACCCTCGTCTTTGCGATCCTGCACCGGGAGAAGACGAATAAGGTTTTTGGGAAGCGTTCTTCGCGCGACTGCTCCCAAAGCTTCCACAACGGCTCGACTTCCGAAGGGTGCATCGGCGCGTCGGCTTCGTCGTGCTAAAGCTCGCGGGGTCGTCATCAAGAATACTCCTCCGCCTCTCATCGACGACTTTGACGACGACTTCAACATCGACGACATCGACATCAGCGATCTCGCTCCATCACCACCGCCAGCAACATCTTCAACACCATCTACTACTACAACTGAAAGGTATAATTCTCTTGATCTAATTTTGACGTTCGTACAATCTAATCTATCTGCTGGACTATCAATGCTTGTCATGTTAATGCTGTGGAATATGCTGATCTGCTATACTAGTATGCCATACATGTTTAATCTAGTTCTTATACTTATCATGATTTATGTTCTAGATTTAATCATGCTTTTAATCTGGAAATTGCCTAATTCTTTAACAGTTGAAATTTTTAGTGAACACTTCAACGTTTTATAATCTTGTACATACCTGGTTCAACAAAATTTTAAAACCAGGCAATAGTTCCTGAACCAGGTTAGCTAAACAACCTCTTTTGGAAATGTGTCTGATTTCTGAACCAAAGTTAGCTACTTTTTAAAACGACTCAATAGTTCCTGAGAGTAGTTGCTCAGTTTTTAAAAAGTATGATCATAATAATGATAGGATTAATGCTCCTGTTGGCACAAAGAAGATTGTGACAATGCATGGCGAAAACTACATCAGGCTTATTTGGAAGTTTCGCTCCAAAAGTTTGTAAAAAGGGTTAGTTGATGGTAATTTAGTAGCCCATTTACTGCTACTGTAATGAGTTTTAGAGGTGACTAGTAAGCCTCAATAGGAATGGTTAGCTCAGCTGCCTCTATTTCACTGTCTTTTAAAAAAATATAGGATTTGTAGAGGCGGCAGCCCAGCCGCTCCAAGAAAGGGTTATATTGGGATCGGTGCCATTACAATTTTCGTGGACCGGTAAAACACTATTCTTATTCACATATTTTGAACCGTGCCATTATAATTCTACAGATACATGAAATCTATTACCTTGTATGCCTCCCATGATATTGGGCGCAGCTGCAGAGCTTCACAAATTTGTATGGACAAAAATACCCCTTAGTCTTCTTCCCCCCCTTTCCTCCTCCTTCAATCTCCTCTCTATAGCCGCTGCCTTCCTCTCCCTCCCCTGTCCCTGACACATGCCTTCTATGCCCGTGCCTCCCTCTGGTCGAGGACGCGCCACCGCCTCCTCCGACCACTCGGACACGCTACACCCCACAAGCCCCTCCTGCCCGCCTAGACACGCCACAGCCCAAATGCGTGGCTGCCAGTGAGCTCCCGCCACTCGCCACTCCCTTTGCCTAGACACACTGCCACCCACGACTTCCGCCTAGACGTGCCTCCAACCATCGTTGGCGAGAAGAGAGGCGCTATGACCTCCATCCTCCCCATGGCATCAAGGCAGACTCTGCATGGCACGGCATGTTGGGCTGACAGCGCGTGAGCGAGTGGCAACGACATCAAGGGTGGAGGCCAAGGAGGACCCATGCATGTTGACTCGACAACAATGCACAACCTCTGCAAGGACGTCATGCAGTTGTGCAGACAAAAGGGAGCACGGGGCTGCTAATGAGCACTTGGGTGACAAAACAGTGGTGGGGCACACCACACGTGAGAGGGGGGCCGATGGCCAGTGGCAGCGCATATGGAGCAAGGCCATGCTGCCTATCGTGAGGAAGAAGAGGGGAAAGAAGGAGGAAGGAGATGAGTCATGGGGTCCAAACATTAGTGACATAAAAAGAGAGGAGCTTAGAGGGTTATTTTGGTCGATATGAAAATACGGTACGCTGCAAATGGACCCAAATGCATCCAAAGCGTACGAAGTGACAGATTTTAGGTATATGGCTCTATTTCTAGCCTCCTCGGTAATTTATTTTTCCACCAAAATTAAAATTAAAATTCTAAGTACATAATGCCATCAACACACGCGCATGGTCTGCCCCTGCCCTGCACCACATCATCTCTAGGAGAGCAAGACAGAAGGGAGAGAAAGAAGTCGGATAGAAGAGTAAGAGAGGTGCATCCATGTTGGTTCTAGAGATTGAGAAGGATGGGAAGGGAGGGAGGGGAAGCGATCAGATAGAAGGGAGAGAGAGGTTAGTGGACAAGAGCATATATATGAGAAAGGGAGGAGTGGACGGGAGCACCCCGGGGTTACTATAAATGCAATTAAAATTTTGGGTAAGATATCCCTGTCAGTCAGTCAGGAATACAAATCTCCAGTCAAATTAACTTGTACTGCCAGTTATTTTGAGAACCTGACAGCAGTAATACTTTTTCTATAGATCCAATAGTGGGATGCTTTATTAGTGGCGGCGGTTCTAAATATAGCTGGTGATATAGACGGTAGTGGTTGCCTATATATATATATATATATATATATATATATATATATATATATATATATATATATATATATATATATATATATATATATATATATATATATATATATATATATATATATATATATATATATATATATATATATAGAGTAGTGGTCAGCTCACATGGCATGATTGCACGTATTTGTCACGCTATGTTCCTTGGCATGGTGAAAATAGCTAGTTTTTAAAACATGAATTTGGCATGTGCTATTATTAAAGTATGAGTTTTTTTGTGGCTTAAAGTAAATGTAAGTGTACCTGAGTCCTTGCCTCAACCAAAAGTTGGTACATGAGGTTTTTTTCTTTGTTCACCCCATGCAACCAAGCTCCTAACATAAGTAAGACACCTTTCGGTGGCACAAGACAAAAGGAAAAGTTGTACACATCATCCTCAAAAAGAATTTAGCAACATGAGAAATCTAATGACTTGCTTTCCTTATAGCCACTGAACAAGAATGCTTTTTTTAGATAATGACTGAACAAGAATAATGCTAACATTTGAAGAACAACACACCGCACACACCAAAGTACACGTACTTAGCTTGTGTATGTAGTAAAATACACGAGATACATGTGGCTCTCTCTCTCTCTATCTACAAAGTACTAATCACACAGGTACTTGACAACACCGGGGATGTGAACCCTGTAGAAGTAGTCGTCCCAGTCTATGCACTTGGGATCGAAACCAAAGTCGTCATATCCCTTGCTCCTCTTGTCTCGCCCGTCGTTGTCCGCCATCGCCGCCCTCAGCCTCTCCGTGTTGGAGTCATCGAAGCTTTCGACGACCAAACCCAAAGAACAACGGTGAGCGGGCATGCATCCCAAAATGCAAAAAAAAGGAGGAGAAGGCTTTGATCGGTTGGTCGCTTACCATCCTTTGAACAAGGCGTATGGCGCGTAGAGCTCTGCAATATGCATGACGTATCTGTACTTCCGGCTGAGCTCGTCGTAGCGCCGGGAGAAAGCGCCGCACAGGGCGATGTTCAGCAGACGAAGGATCTCGAGGGGAAGCCTGAACTTGACGGCCATGTACGCGCGGAACCTAGGGAGCGTGCGGAAGAAGCGCATCCTGCTAGGCCGCAGGGGCTCGCCGCTGTTCTTGCCCCCGGAGCCGGACCTCAGTGGGTTGTGGAGGAAGTAGCGGTGGCCGCACTCCGCGAGGACGGCGTACGGCGCCGGGTGCCGCACCGACGACGCCAGGTGGTAGATGCTCTGCTGTCCCTGCTCCTCCGAGTGCGCCGCCATGGCCACCATCATGCCGTTCACCACCATGTCCCCAGGAATCTGTCAGAAACCAGAATACGTGCGTGCGTCCTTGTTGGTTTGCTGCTTGATAGATACGTTTCTCTAAATTTGATGCTGCGTTCGATCGGAAACTCACCACGTCCATTATCAAGTCGAGGTCAACTAAGAAGATTGACAGAGCCTGCTTGGCGTAGCCGATGAGGAACGAGTCAATCGTCCTGCAAAATCGAAGGCAACCATGCATTTTGTTTTTGTTTTTCATTCACTGTGCATATATACTGCTGACTGCATGCATGCTTGCTGCCATGAAGAAATCCATGGAGAACTATTGGATGCGTGTCAGCACATCTGGTGAATTATTTGTTTTCCTTTTGGTCACCTACCTGATCCCTTCCATCCATCCAGGCAACGGCTCGTTCAGGACGCTGGTTATGATGCTAGGCCGGACGATGACGACCGGGAGATCTCCTCGAAGGTGCCCCAGCAGCATCTCCCCCATGGCTTTGGTGAACACGTAGGTGTTTGGCCACCCAAACTCCCTCGCCCTTCATCAATCATTGACAGAGACATGTCATGTGCTTGTGATTATTTGGACAGTATCATTAGTAGGTAGCAGCAAATTAAGAAGCATAAACAACAGGACAAATGTACTTTTGTAGTAATGAGTTCTCTAGTTCTCACTCACCTCTTGAGGCCAAGCTCCTTCATGGTTCTTCTCTCAGCCTTTTCTGAAGAACAGTTGGCTTTCAGTTCTCTCCTGGTCTCTTTTATCAGATTTAGTTCGGATTCGATGTCCAGCTGTGTGCCTTCCCTCAGGGTTTCACCCAAATGGAATGGCTTCTCTAGCACTATCCCTTCTTGTTCACCGGCTACATAAGCTGCTCATGAAAGTGTTGTCAGAATGCTGATAGTTCTTTTAGTTGTACTTATATTATACCCCTTTTTGAAGAAAATGGATGGTCCAGATTTGGCCACACATGGAACACAGGATTGTTGCTTTCCTACCTGTTGAAACGTGTAGCAGCATCTTGAGGTTACTGCATCTCTTTGCAAACTCACATATGTGCTTGGCTCCCATGACATTTGTGTCGAAAGCCACATCATATCTGCACAGCCATATATGAAATTGACCAAATACTTCCACAATATGCACGCCATCTCAAAAAAACAAGCTCTGACCTTTCATAGAAATTTGTAGTTGCAGCTCCATTGACAATGATGTCTATTTCTTTACATACTTCTCTCAGTTTGGCAGGGGCTAGGCCCAAGTTCTCATACATGACGTCTCCTGGCAAAGGGCATATTTTTTCCTTGATGAAACCTTCAAAATCATTACCATGCTTTTCTTTCAAAATTTGAAAGATCTCCCTTCCTGTGACCTAGCAACAGCAAAACAGAGTTTTCAAAGAAAGATTACCATAAGAACGATATTATTAGTGAAACGCAACAGTTATTAGGTATGTGGTCCTTTAAAAGTCTGGCTTCAAATTAACATTCAATGCCGTATGCATTTGCCACTAGTTTTGTCAGAAGAAAACACATTTCAGATTGAATGCAGCTAGCAAAATCCATCAGGAGACATTCTGACTCAGCAAACCTGCAGAATTGCGCCATGCAAGATTACTTTGAGAACTCGGTCCCCTCAGCTATTGTAAGGGATCACTTTGTCTCTTACTTCCATATCTGTGCTATGCTACTATTTGTTTGAACTTATCAGGTCGGCTTATCAGCTATGGTACAATGTTTTTCTCTCACAAAAAACAGCATTAGCCGGCTTATCAGCTGCAAAATTCATCAGTCAAATAGGCCGTAGCTTTTGCCGCAACTGCCACCTATTCCGACCCGTCAATGTCTTCTTCTACTAATATAAAGGGATCTTTTCTGCTTTCGTCACAGATTTGAACAAGGAAAAAACTTTGAGTATTTGTTTGTTGATGGTTACTACAGAGTGCCCACACGGTTAGGTACTTCTGCTGTACAACAGGCCATATTATATTGAAGTCGGATTGGAGGGCATATTTTGTTGAATTGGTGATAAGGATAAATGGGTAATGGATGGCTAGACATGACTACAGAACAAATAGTTTTCTTTTCAGATATAAAAACAAATTTGTATAATACTCTTGTTTCCTTTACTAATATTGCGTGAGCAAGATTTGGGATTTTGGGTGGTGCATGCATCCTGCATGAGATGCTCATTGCAAGATATGCACGGGCACAGTGATAAAGATAGAGGACATCGAATCTACATACTTCAAAGATTCATACACGATTTTCGGAGCAACCGAGCAAGTTTTTTCCATGACAGTGGTGGTTTGTTGTTGGTTGTCTTTTTTACTTCGGGTTTCTAACTTTTCTGTATAATTTTTCTTTCTCCTACTAATATATTATTTCAGCAAAGCTCTTGCTGACCTTTCGGGAAAAAAACCCTCTGTCCTTGTATGGAGAAATGGTTTCCAGAAACATATTTGCAAGTGACAGAGAAAGTTCAGACTGGGCCATTGCATACAACTTCAGAAACTAAGAATAGAAGAAATATTTTGTTTTCACCTCAGTCTCGACCCTCTGCTTTGCAGACTCGACATCGGCGGCTCGAATGAGGAGGAAGAGCTTCTTGACATCCGGCTGAACCCTCAGTATCTTCTCCACAAGCACTACGATGAGACGAAAAGGCAGCAAGCAAGCACCGCCACTGAGATGATCAGCCAGCCATGCATTGTGCAGACACCCTGAAAGAGTACTAGCTGGACGAGTTCATTCATGCATGAAGAGGTACCGTACCTTTCCCCAGGAAGCCAGTTGAACCAGTGATCAGGATGCTCTTGCCTCTGAAGTAGCGTACAACATCTGAACCCAGTTCACCTATCATCTTCGAATGTGCAAGTAGTGTGGTCCGTGTCGGTGTATCTAGGATGTACTATGCTCTAGGATGTTGTTAGCTTTGGGATCCTACAGAGAAGCAGACCATGTATTTATAGGCAGGAAGAGAGATGTGTTTCAGTGGGCAGCAGGAACCTGCAGGATGGTTGCTGTAGTAAACAAATAGAGGAGCTAATTGATTATGGACAAAGCAAAAACGTCCTTCCTTGGTGAGCTCTTTCAAGCGGATTAGCTAGTTATACTGTTGTTGACTGACGTGCTGACGTCATCAGTTTGAATGAAGTATATATATATATATATATATATATATATATATATATATATATATATATATATATATATATATATATATATATATTGTTCTAGGCCTGCGATGATTGGCATGATGACAATTAAAAATCATGATCTTATAATGTATTTTATTTGAAAAGACGGTCATTTTTTCATTTCATCAACCACTTTGTTGGGCATTGATTTCCATGTGAGTTCTCAATGATCATATAATATACTCCCTCCGTATCGGATTTAGAAGTCGTTTTGGACAAGATTTTGAACAAACATTGGAAATATAAATCATCAATAACTTTTAAGTTGTTAAGTTTGCAAATGTAAAAATTATATGAATAGATTTGTCTTGAAAAATACTTTCATAAAAGTATACATATATCACTTTTCCATAAATATTTTTTATAAAAACAAGAGGTCAAAGTTGTGTTTTGGAGACCGTGTCGCTGTTCTAAACGACTTTTAAATCCGATACGGAGGGAGTATATAGTGGCACATGGTGATCGATCACTTTCAAAAATTTGGACATTAGGGGAATATATATATGATGCCTTCCCAAGATAAATTTTAGGTGAGCTACCCATCATGCGTGTTCCCTGCCACCCAATGGGAGCACTTGTGTTCCTCATTGTATGTCAGGGACCAGACGATGGTTCCCGAGAAGCTACGTTCCTTTTGCTTTCTTATTCGAACATTAGGAGTTTATATAGGAGTTATATTTACATAAGAAAAGGCAGGGTTCAAGTATGCCTTTGGTTTTGTGAGCTACTAAAATGTTTGCACACTACACTACACTTTTATGCATTATTTATTGAAGAACCATTATGGTATGATGCGTACCTACAACAAATGCAATGACAAAAGTGTTCATCACCATGTTTTTTTTCTTCAGTATATATCACGAGTATCTAATAGTAGGGATTCGATAGTAGATATTTTTACCCACTTAAGACTTTGGATTTAAGTAGATGATCTATACATAACTATGTTATAATTCACTTTGCCTTTGTCCTAAGTCAAATCTTTCTAGCTTTGGCCAAGTTTTAAAATAATACATTGACATCTACAAATTAAAATAAAAATGATCTTTTCAAAATATATTTCATATAGAATCTAATAAAACAAAATTGGTGTCATGCATTTTTTTCTATAAATGGAAGTTAAAAAATATTAGGATAAAACCAAAATAAAATGTAATTTAGAACAGAGAGAGTAATTCAGATGTATTTATTTGAGGTTGTTTCGTTGGAACATTAAAATATCCTTTTTTTCAATATAGTATAGATGTAGACACTGTACATTCGCGTACCACTAAGAGCGCCTGTAAGAACTTTACCAACATACCTTGAGAATTGACATGGACAATGTCTCTGTACAATAAGTTCCTCATTATAAACTGGTATTCCCTCCGTTTCAAATTATAACACATTTGACTTTTCTACGTATATTGTTTTTATTTACTATGTAAGAAATAGTATATATCAAAATGCATAGTAAAAACTATGTATCTACAAAAGCTAGCTAAAATGTCTTATATAGTTTACAATAGAGGGAGTCTATGCATAGTAAAAACTATGTATTTAGAAACTATATTGGTTGCCACTAAATAAATAAGCAGTCATAGGTATGAATACTGTCAAATGCTCGAAGTCAAGTAGGTGTAGGTTCTATCTATAATATCCTACCTAACTGAAGTTTGCTTAATGATGTTTCTATATGCCACGTAATCTGCTCCCTGCAAAAATTTCCATTAATTGTACATCAATCAATAGCGTATAAAAGACAAATTTGTGAACTTTGACTAACCTCTAGCTAGTACTCTATAGTAGGCTGCGGTAGTTGAAGACACCAATCCACCCCCGTCGTCACAAAACTATTTTATTCGCATCAGTTAACCAATCTCGCATATCATGGGCGCATATACTGTTCTCTATTTCTATATGTTTATATAAAATAACCATTAAACCATAAATTGAAAATCAGTTTGGTGGAACGTTTCAGATCTCTCCTAGGGGAAATCGATCACCACTCCCGTTACATGTACATAGAGCATTTCACATGTAGGAGTGAATTGACATCTCTCTAGAATAGCCATGTCAACAAAGATTGAGGCCCTATTTAGATGTTGTAGTATTATGGTTTTCAAAACCATAAGATTTATTGCATCCAAGTCACACAAAAAAAAGATATATTGCATCCAAACATTACATGACACTCTAAAATCAAACCAAAGTATTTTAGAAAATCATGGTATTTTTTTAAAAAAAATCTAAAAATATTTTGCATTCAAACATAGCATTGGTTAATTTTCTTTTCTTGTATATAGTCTTGTAGTAATGAAGACTTCACTTATAACAGAATTGCATCAGGTCATGTACTCATGTTACCTAACTCACAGTTTCACACACAATGGTAGCAAGAGACCCAGGGCCGGTGGTGAATTGTTTTGGAGGTAATATAGGGTTGATCTTATTTCTGATTCGAGTTATCCAAAGAAGAACTCGATCCTCTTCTGTAAGCTTTACAAATGTTCAACTCAAGTGTTCAGCATGTTAAGCTGTTGCAGTTTATAGCAATTGTTCAGCACGGTAAGCAGTTGCAGCTTATAGCTGCTGAAAGTGTAGCTGTGTGAGTATTCCTCCATTCTGCTAGTATTGATCTCTTCTTCCCCCATTGGTTGCTTGCACCAGCAATATGTTTCTCTGTCCTTGGAGATGCATGGAGGGTATTCTAAGTATTTGGTTGGGCTTCCCTCTGGGCGGTGTTCATCAACTTTCATAATTCTACAACTAGCAAGAATGCAATGCTTAACTATCTCATAGACTCCCTCTGCAATGGCAACTGAAGACGCCTCAATTTCTTTCTTGCAGTTCCACGCCTCTTTAATGATAGGAAGAAGCATGTCTGTGTCGCGCCAGCATCCTCTTGATTCCTCTGAAAGCTTTGAGCTACAATCCTTGTGCGAATCCTTTAGTCGTCTTAGATGAAAAGCAGTGAATTCTTCCTCTCCATGGGGCAGCAATTGCCAGAAAAGCCAGCCACCAACCAAGCGAACATCTGCAGAAACCTTTGATCTGCAGAAAATGTCGACTAAAGCATCGAGCACCTGATATCTGTGAGCTTTGGAAGTCATCTGCCATGGATGACACTGTAGCCCATATTTATCCTGAAGCTTCCTTACATAAATATCAAAATCACTGTGAATGCTGTCATCAATTAGACCACTGCTTGACGAAAATAATTGTCCTTCAGCAAGGTCTTCACCTACTAAAGCTTGCAATAGAAGCTTCTTATGCTGCTTTCTTTCAGGGAGGATTCCAAGTGCATCCAGCATTGATTCATCAAGTTCCTTCGTCTGCAGTAATGTAGAATAAGCACAATGAACCCAAAGCTTGTGAATCATCTCCTTGTGTGATGTAGGACAGCAAGTGCTCCCTTGGTGTGTTGCCTTGGCAGCAATCACTTGTTTGCGAATGGTTGGGCAAGCGTTTCCAACTAACAGAAGACAGAGAATTTGGCTCATCCTCATTTGATTGCTCGACAGCAGAGGCAGTGGTGCGATGATTCTCAGACTTGCAATTATCATGCTCAGATGTATACCCATTAGGCGATGTCCCTTGCTTCGTTTCATCAGGGCAATCAGGTTGATGAAAAAGTGCAGCAGCTACAGTACTTGCCATATCCTTATTCTTCAAAATATGCAGTATACAACAAAGCAGATACATAGACGTAGTGACACTGAGGTGCAAATCTGTGCTCTGCCTCTGCAACGACGGGAGTAAGAACTGAAACACCAGAGCTTGCAAGATATGGTCAGTGATGAACCTTTCAAGATCAGGAACACCAGAAGACATAACATCACTGAAATAATACAGCGTGTCTTCAATCTGCACAATCGCACCTTCAACACAAGACATTGGCAGAGAAGAATCTGCAACTCGTGAGGAGCGTGCAACCAACTTATCCAAGTCAATGCACTGCTTCTCAAAATGCTGGACCATGTCTGAAAAATAGTCTGACAGAGGCACCCTGGAAACGAATCTGTTAACCGATTCATCTCCAATGTGGTAGACATTGAGCGTCAAGGCACGTATAGCAACTCGGATCATGCTATCCTGGTGAAAAGCAAACTTCAAGGCCTCCACATAGAGAGGAAAGGAAGTGACCTCATCGTGTTCCGTCTTCACCAGCAAAGAAATTGTATCCTTGTTCAGCTTCCCACTTATCGCCCTGAGAAAGGATATGTAGTAGGATAACATCTCATCGATCCGGAAATCGAATGGATATGTGATGAAGAAGTTGATATGCTCACTGCTCAAAATGTAATGAACTGAATGTTCATCTCTCAGATTTTGGATCATGATGCCCATTGTCTGCAGCAACTGGAGTGACACTCTTGACAGATTAGAGATCCTTAGGATACGAGCGAATTCACCCATGATCTGTTTCTCCGTAAAATACTCAAACAGCGAAGGATCATGCTGGTCGCCGTATATCATAAGCTCCGCAATCGATCTCAATGCTTCAATCACGAACTCCTGATTAGCTTCGTTGACGGCATGAACCTTTTGCAGCTGATCTGTCAGATACCGGAGCTCCTCGAGGGAGAATCGGTTCCTGGTGCGCCAGAAAAGCCACATGTTGGTGGATCCGGATCCGCTCCGCCCCGAGGATGGCGCGGGGAGCGAGCTCGGATTCTATCGGCGTGGGCGCGAGGAGGGCGATGGCGCAGGCGCGGGGAGCGAGCTCGGACTCGGAGCCACAGGAGCCGGGGCGCCTGGCGGAGGGGCCCTCACGAACGTGCGCGGGCCACCACGCTGCCGCCGCCGGAGGGGGAACGCGTCGCATCCGCGGCGGCGGCGATCGCCGGCGGCCGGTGCGCGGGGATCGCGGGTCGAGGGGGCTCGCTTTTCGCCTATTCGACTCTCATTTTCTTTTTCTGTTTTTTTTTTTGTCTCCTCGCTGTTGGGTTTCGCACTTCCGCTATCCTTTTCGGCCCGGTTTGCTTGGCGAATTTTCTCTTCCGCTATTGGTGGGGCCGTTGGGGCAAAGCAATGAACGGTAGCCAACGAAACGAACGGCCGGACTCGATTAGATGGGTGTGTTTAGTCGGTGAAAAGTGGGTGAAAAGTTACGGTAACATTTTTTATTTTTATTTAACAAATATTATCTAACCATGAAGTAATTAGGCTCAAAAGATTCGTCTCGACATTTATAGATAAACTATGCAATTAGTTATATTTTTATCTATATTTAATGCTCCATGTATGTATCTAAAGATTCGATGTGATAGGTGGAAGAGAAAATATTTTGGGTTTGCATGGGAAGTGAACACACCCATAGTCGAAGTTCAGTCGGTGTCGGCGTGTTAGAGGATCTCCGATAGTTAAAAAAACAAATGGTGAGTCAATAAAATTTTCAATTCACTAAAACAAATTAGAAGCATATTTAATAGGTTTCTCCAATCTTTTCAAAATCTCAAATCTTAAAAGCTACTCTTTTCATTTGTCCTAAATCAACCTACCCAAATTTATAGTGAAAGCAATTCGATAATGATACGTCCAAGTGTCCGAACAGACGAACGCACTGTTCTGAAATGCGCGTGTCGTCTGAGCTCCTCCGCTGCCTCCTCTGCATCATCGCTGCGCCCCACCCCGCTCTTTGCTTGTCGCCGCCTCTACCCCCACCCGTCCTCTGCGTCATCGCGCCTAACCCATGCTGCCCTCTGCGTGCCGTTGCCAAGCTCCGTGTGACTCGTGCGGTGTCGTCTTCTACGCGCCGCCGAGCTCCGCATTGCCAGTGAGCTCCAAGCCGCCAAGATCCATGCCACCGTCGAGCTCTGCGTGCCGATGCGCGCCTCCGCGCCTAAGCAGGAGATGTTGCTCTGAAAAATGTACGTTGCAAGTTTATGTTTCGAATGTTTCAGGTGTTTCTAGCGCATGTTGCAGGTGCTTCAGGTACATGTTGCAGGTGTTGTGTTGCAAGGAGATGTTGCTCTCAAAGCCGATGTTGCAATCCTATGTTTCAAGTGTTTCAATTGTTTCGAGAGCATGTTGCAGGTGCTTCAGGCACATATTGCAGGTGTTGTGGTTACGAATGTTACAACAATGATATTATACATATTTCAACAATAGTCTGAGCATGTTTCAGTAGTACATCACCGATGTTGCAGCAATATTGTACATGTTTCAATAGATATCTAGGCATGTTTCATTAGTACATCACCGATGTTGCAAGGGTGGGCCCCAAGGGCGTCCGTGCGGATGCCAACATTCTCTGCGCGTCGCCGCCGCCACACCACCCGTCCTCTGCGTTGTCGCCGCGTGCCCACCCCGCCCTCTACGCACCGCTGCCACCCTCCCCCTCTTATTCTCTATGCCATCGCCGTGTCCCATCCTGCCCTCTGTGCATCATTGCCCAGATCCGTGCGCCACCGCCTTCTGCGCACTGCAGAGCTCCGCGTCGCCGCAAGCTCCACTTTGCCGTCGAGATCTGCGCTGGGATGCTCTGTCCCGAAACGCGTGGTCATCTGCGCACTGCTGTCACGCCCAATCCATCCTCTGCATCGTCGCCGGCCCCAAATGGAAATAGAGTAGCCGCGGGCATCCGAACGTGGGCATCTGTCTGGATGTTCCGGCACTAGTCGTTCCAAAAAAAAAATAGGTGGTTTCTATTCATCGGGTGTGAGGTGTTGCATGGTTTGAAACCGACACCGACTCTGATCACCAAACACACGGAGTATCTTGAACCAACACTGACATCAAACACATAATAAATCGGTACACCAGTTCAATTCGGTTTGATTGGTTCGGTTTGGTCTTGTAGAAAAAAAATGCCCACTCGTAACTTCTATGTAGCAAACAAAAGATCTCTAAATTCCTACCTCCAAATTCCTACTCCATCCTAGCTCCAACCAAATGTGCTCTAATATAAAATACACGCATGCCCACCTTCTTCGTGATAGTTATAGTTATAGCTATAGTGTACCACATGTAGGCTCTGCGTACCCGGGGCATGACAAGCAACCATCCCATTAAACATGAGTATTGTTTGTCAATATACTCCCTCTATCCTAAATCAATCAACTAATACAATTGTTTTGTCTTAAACTTTGTTAAGTTTGACTAATCATATAAAAAATATGAACATCTATGAAACCATCTAGTATCAAAATATATTTCATATTATATATAACTATACTATTTTTTTGTCATAAATAGTCATTTTTAAAAAAACGATCATCAACTTATAAAGATTTAACTTAAAACAAATCTAGAAGTTGTTTTGTTCACATATGTCGAGTACCTTGGTTAATAAAGCCATCATAGAGACCTAGCAGACGAGTATTAAACTTGGATGTGCTCCAACGTATACCCTTAAGCCATCAATCAATAGGCTCGTCCTTTGCACCGTAAGTACTACTACAGTAGTACTACTAGGTTAGATTTTTGTTGGCCAGTCATAGTGGAAGTTTCATCAGAGTTCTATTTATATTTAACGAGATGCCACATAAGCGTTTTTGATGATGTGACAAGGTTTTTAATAAAAGAGAGAAGAAGTGAGTTTTTATGGGATGAAACTCTCTTGGCATAAATACCAACTCTCTATGAGTCATAAAATTAAATATCTATGAAACTCTACAATGAAACTTACCATTGAGAATGTGCGTTTCATCCATATTTCATTCTATTCTACATGACATGGCCGTCTTAACGAAACTCTCTCCACTAGACTGACCTTAACCAACAAGCACATAATTGTGACCTTGCGGGCTTGTGGCACAGTATTACCAGCTTAAGTGGATCTTAAGTCATTCTTTGTGGGCTGGGCTCGAGTAGAAGGATCTTTTTTGAGACCACAGTCCGGTGAGACCTAGACAATCGTTCGGAAAGACATGCTCAAACGCAGACATGCTTAAATTATTGAGAAAATATTTTTGAATTGTTGAGTTATTTTTTAAAAAGACATGTGACTACGTGAGTACTAAAAAAAAGTGTCTCCTCCCAAGGTTCGTTGGTGAGGACGGGGAGGGGCAGTTAGCCGCCGTGTTCTAGAAAGGAAACAAGAATGTAGAGTGGAAATAGGCAGGGACGAAGCCAAGAAAAATTTTAGGGGGAGCTGAACAAAAGCGCGGCTACAGCAGCATAATCTCACTATGAATCCTTACAATAAACAAATATAATAATTTAAAGTAGTCTTATATTGAAACATCGACGAAAATCAAAAAATAGATCAAGAAATGCCAAATTACGAAACTTATAGACGACGTGTGACGGTGAAAACATGTTGATCGATGCTTGACTATCCATCTTAGCACTTATAAATAAGTTGACTAATCCTAACTGGAATAGTAAGGAATCAGCATGCATTATATTTGATCTACAACCTTTTATCTAAATATAGTACTCGGCAGCCGTAGGTGAGGCTCAGGGGGGCTTCACATACTCTACAGCCGTAGGGGGGGGGGCTCGAGTCCCCCTTGCCCGGGCGCTGGCTTCGTCCCTGAAAATAGGGAATGTTGAGCGATTCTTTGTAGCATCTAGATCAATGTTCTCGGAACGAAAAATACTTGTTCCCCGACTGCCTGCTCCCACTATATATGCTACGCGCACCCACGCATACATACATATATATACTTGTAGGAACTCGCGTAGCTCAAACTACGAATTCTTAGCATGCAAAATCAAATAAAGTCCGTCTCATAAACTATTTTAGCGTGGAGGAAGTATGTGTAAAAAAGAACTTATTTGTTATCTAATAGGTAACCAATGGAAGACCAAAAAAAAGGAGACTGCAGGTCTACAATAAGTACAGTGAGATGGATACTGTTGATAAACAGTAAGATGCTCTCCACGTTTAAAGTTTTTTAATATTATTATATAGATATGTACACAAAACGTTCTATATAAATCAAAGCAACATAAGAGCTTATCCCCTAATGACTTCAAAAAAATTACTACTTCACCTCCATTCAAAATTACAAGATGCATGTTTCGGCTTATCTAGATACATTATTTACTTTGTATCTAAATATAATGTATATCTAAATACAAGAAAAAAACATATACCTAGAAGAAAAGCAAAAAAAGTCTTATAACTTAGAACGAAAGAAAATATTTGTCTCATTTAGGTTTTGTTTGGCTGCATATAAATCCTCCCAAATCCATATGGTTTAGAAGGAATTGAGGTGGAATTTAGCCTCCTAAACTATATGAATTGGGGTGAATTTGTGTGCAGCCAAACAAGCCCTTAGGGCTTATCGATGTCTTCGGATTTTGCCCATTCATGATTCTCAAAAACATTCTTTGGGCAAACGGAACCGAAGGATCGATCTGGCCGCAGTGGAATTGAACGCAGGATTAGGAGATGGGTCATGGGTGGATGCAGACTCTACAATGTAGTATTCGAACCCTCAGATCGAGAGCCAGGATCGCACCACGAGACACTCAGACTTTTTTTTTTGGTGCAGCTCAGCTGCCTCCCCTCGCTGAGTCGCTGTGTAGATCTTCTCCGACGACACGGCGACGCCGTTCAGAGCCGCCGACAGATGCGTCCCCTCGACGGCGACTGCGCAGAGCCGCAGCCCAAGAGGCCAAGACCCAACAAAAAGACGCGTCCGCAGCAGGGAGGACGCTGGACCGACAAGAACTTGGCTATTGGGTCGTCCAGTGAATCTCGGCGAGCCCAGCTGCTTTGATCCGTTTGTTGTTTTATTAAGGCTGCAAGTATTCCGTATATTCTGTGTTTTGTTTTGTTTTAGTCCCATACGGCTTATGAAAGGTGCTGATCGCGGCCTCAAAACATGTAACCTGGACAGTTGTGTCACCGTGAGGAAATCATGGTAAGCAATAATCAAACTATGAAAATTACAATCGGATTCGGTGTTCCTTTATTGGATGTTTTCTAGGACTCCTTTGATTGAAATACCTGCAATGACAGCACACTACATGTTGTGCTAAGCTTTTTGTAGTTCCCATTTTTCACATTCATTTTCATGTTGATTGAAATACCTGCAATGACAGCACACTACATGTTGTGCTAAGCTTTTTGTAGTTCCCATTTCATGGGAAATGGGAGTCGTTGAGCATGTTACCTACACTTTCAACCAACAATATTAGTTTACCGATTTTTATATTTTCCTTAGATGTCTTTTCTCATTCATGCCATTTATTGTACATGGAATCGTTGAACTTATATTCATTCTGCAGAAATTCAATCATTTAGCGTCTTGCTCCAACTTGGTGTTTTTGGTTCAAATGGTAATGATAGGACGTGGGCGTCTGTCCCGTCTGGATGCTGCATGCCCACTTCGCCTCACTATTGTCGCGCTTCCCTCACCGCATGCCCCATCCTGTGCCACTTGCTCGCTCGTCACGGGCGTCGCCCGCCCAGCCGAGCCAAGGCCGGTGCTGGTGGTGGTGGTGCTCGCACGCCACTGTTGGTGCTAGTGCTGGTGGTGCTCATGCACCGCCGATAGCCGCTGGCTCCCACCTCAGCCTCCCGGATGTTGCAAAACACATGTTTCAATTATTTTCAGATGTTTCAAGGTATGTTGCAAGTGTTCATATACACTACAAGAAAAACCCATATACATGACGGTTCATCTGTGACGTTTTTAGAAATCATCGTAGACTGTAGTCATCTGTGACGGTTTATAGATGTTGCAAAAGTAAATCGGGATGATTCATATGTTGCAATGGTTGTAGACGTATGTTGCAAGCTTCTGTTCTCAATGTTTCATATGTTTTTTCAGATGTATATTGCAATTGTGTTTATCTAGATATTGCATATTTTTCACACATATTTTGCAAAGTATTTTATCTAGATGTTGCGTATGTTTGCAATGGTTTCAAGTGTTTTTATGTGTTTTTGCTTGTGTTTCAGATTCATGTTTCAAGTGTTTCATCTGTCTTCAGACGTATGTTGCAAGTGTTGCATCTGGATGTTTCAAAAGTAGATCGGGTGTTGCATCTCCCTCCACGCTTCTGTTCCCTCGCCACGGTGTCGCCTCGTCCTCCTGGCGCCGGCTGGGCATCCGATACAATGCCGTGGTCGGGGCACACTGCATGTCCTTTCAAAACTAAGGCGTAGGCAGGCACTGCCCCCTCCCCTCTTCTCGGTGCTGGCGAAGTCCGGGCGGCGTGGCCCCACGTTGGGGCACGCGAAATGAAGTGCTTAGAGGGAGAAAATAAAAATACAAGTGTTAGCTTAGTTTTTTGAGTGGAAATTGGGACTTAAAACCACACGAATGGGAGCCACTCATCATGCCAAACTTTGGAACACCATCAAACAACTAACAACTTTGCCCCACTACTTGCTCAACTTGAGCCAACTTGTCAAAAACGACCCAACCAGCATCTCAACTGTATTGACATCTAGCTAACGACTAAAGCAACTCTGAACAACTCAACTCAAGAACCAAACTAGCGACAACTCTCTGTCAACTAGAACCGAGCACAACTAACAAACATGATGAATTGCCGAGCACCACCATAAACACAACTTGGAGCACTGCCACGGCCACACAACCAGAGTGCAACAATGGAGCTGGAAAGCCTAGCGATGCCTCTAAGAATAAAATGACACCAAAGGCGCCGAAAGCTAGCTCATCATGGGAAAGTTTTCACCTGCAATTCTAGCACATTTGGAGAAGACGAACGAAGAGGATGACTCCAAGAAGGATGCGGTGTTCACAGACGTCATCGTCCAGTCTTTTCCCCTAACCTCAAGCAACCTACCTTACGTAGCCTGCCGAAGCCCCCGCTGACGAAGTCTGTCTCGAAGAAAAATCCAGTGATCACACTGGCGTCTCCACAACACCAAATGCCACCACGCACACTAAAGGCATCCCTGCCGCACGTGCAGCCACAAGAAGACGCCCCCAAGTCCTCAACCCAACCAATGTGGAAGGAAGCGATAAGGGAGCAACAGCAGTCCTGAAGGGCCCATCGACCTAGGAAACCCTTGCGCGCAGTGGATGTTGCAAAAGTAGATCGAGACGTTGCATATGCTGCAAGTGTTTCAGAGGCATGTTGCAAGTGTTTGTTCATAGTGTTTCATCTGTTTCAGACGTACGTTGTAAGCGTTTTTTATCTGAATGTTGCATATGTTTCACACATATATTGTAAGAGTATGTTTCAAATATTTCAGCTGTTTCATTCTTATGTTTTCATGTTGCAATAGTGGACTTAGTAACATTATTCTCAGTCCACACCTTTATTTTTAAAATAATAGCTTATCACGTTGCAATCATCCATGAGCTCCCCCGTACAGCATCTTCACATTAATATATTAGAATATGCTTATTAGAATCTTTTGTACAAATTGCTTAAAATGCCAATAACTTTTTTAGGATCAGAAAACTAATAAGTATATCTCTTAGGATCATGTTGAGCTCTCTCACAAAGGATCGTGACAGAGTCAGATCAAAACCACTTTATTGCTCTATAGTATATAGGTCCATAGTATCGTCAAATTCTTCAATCTGATCAGGATCCTGAGAACCTTTCTTACAAACGCATCTTTAAGCCAAATGGTGTTTGGCGACGATTGGTTGGAAGCTGTAGCTAGCAGCTCATAGCTGAAGACCTAGAAGACTAGAACAAGCCTTTCTATTTTTTTTATCTAAAAACAAAGAACAAGCCTTTCTATTTTTATCTGAAAACAAAGAACAAGACTTTTTCTGTTGGGCACAATAATCAAGACAATGCTTCTTCCGGTTCGTTTCTGACTTTTTATTAGCGCAAAATCTACTACGCTACCGGTCGCCCAGATAAAGCACCGATGGCGTAACACCGCGGCCCATAAGCGCACAGCCCTGGTACCCTCCACCGCCACGGACATTGGAGACGATGAGATCGCTGACGTTAGGGTATGGGGTTATGGGGGTGGGGCTTCCAAGCTTAGAAAGGGGTCACCGATGAGGCCACTAGACTAGTAGTGGTGATGGTCAAGATGGCGCTGCCCGTCAAGGCGGTGGGAGAGGTTGGTTGGATGGTACAGATGACAGAGGCATCAATCTAAGAGAAGGGGCTAGGATTAGAGACAATGGCAGTGGAGGACAGTGGTAGAAGCAGTACTGCGCCCCCAAAGCCAATAGGAGGCAGTACAGGCAAGGGCACACTGGAGCCAAAGTTCAAGTTGTTGATATTAGCTTTGGCCACGGTCATGCGAGCATGTGACAGCGGTGAGGGAGCATGAGCAAGGTCTTGCGCTCCACTCTGCAACCGGTCGCACGTTTTCATCCTTCTTTTATTGATACCACATTGCATCTAAAAGTCAACTATAGCAGAACCATAAGCTTAGCCGGAATGGCGGTAACAATACAGATTGATGAAGCGTGCTACTCTTAACCCAGCATCACTGCCAAAGTGCTGCTGCTCTAAACCTAGCATCACTGCCAGAGATATTAACGGTGATGAGATATGCCTACCCTGCCCAAGGTTTGGAGTCGTCCACCCAATCTTGCCATAGCCAGCATAGACGGAGAGCTCTTTCGAATTTGTCCAAGTCAGGTAATCCTAGTCCGCCGAGATATTTGAGTCTTGATACCGTTGGCCAATTGACCAAGCAATGTCCCCCATTTGCATTTTCTTTCCCTTTCCACATAAATGATCTCCTAATTTTATCAATTTTTTTCCTTGTCAAGCGGTCAAGCCACAAGCGGGAACACCATGAGGTGATAAGTTGACATGGAAGACAGGACTGACGATACTAAGGTGAGGCAGCCAGCTCTATTGAGCCATCTTCCTTTCCATCCAGGGAGCCTTTGGCTGATGCGCTCAACAAGGGGCTGCACATGGATCTTTTGAAGTGTACGCGTGTGAAGCTGCAACCCAAGATAACGACCAGGGAAGGTGCCTCTGACCCCTGCAAAGGAGGTAGCCATTCAGCAACAAGGTCTTCAGATTTGTGAACACAGGGCACCATCTCAAATCTCTTTTAAAAATAAACTGCACAAAGTGCAAACAACAAAGATCAAATAATCAACACTCTGAACATATTTGATTCATAACCATAGTTGGCGGCGCATGCAAAAGAAAAAGAAGCAACATATATCAAATTTCAACTTGACGACACCTAATACAAAAAAAAGGGTGAAAGATGAAACTTTAAAGTAAAACTATACCATGTCAGATGCAGATCTCAACGCCAAGCTCATCGTGTGTCTCTAGCGCTCATCTTTTTAGTTGCATTGCAAGTCTGCTGAGCATGCAGAGCACAAAACACAAGCTTCACTGGCTTTGATCTCCATCAGCACCCAATCCTTCCTCAAATCCATTGGCAGCCCCATAAGGGATCTGAGCCGGCGACCACTATCGTCGTGGGTAAGAATGCGATAGGCTTTCATCATATCATCACGATCCAAGCCAGGTATCTCCTGAAGCGCGGCCAAGATCGCCGCCTCCGGTGAAGCTGCCTGCGTAGTGTCGTCGATTGCTTGCACCTTATTTTTAATCCTTGAGCTCATCAAGTTTTGCATAGCTTCTGCTTGTGCAGCTGGACCTGGTGGCTGGCCCGTGCTTGGTTCGTCCATGCTCACGACGGAGCTGTCCAGCTCGACGCGTGGGAGGCCCTTGTAGCCGTCGAGGGCCCAGATCTGGCTGGCGTCGAGACTGCCGTCCATCACCCAAGCCATGTCGACGTCCATCCTCAGCGTCCAGGTGTGGATAGCGTAGGCATGGTGAGAAGCACGGCACTTGGATTTGCCGGCGCCACCGCAGCAGCAACGGGGAAAGACGTTGACGAAGTTTATCGTGCTGCCGTCGGCGGTGACACACACGCTCCGCAGGCCGAAATTGGGATCCTCGGGGAACGGCGCGTACCGACTGGGGCTCTCGTCGAACACGTCGTCAGAGAAGAGGAGGCCGCGCGCCAAGTCGACCCAGCAGGCCAGCAGAGCATCTGGTCGCCGACGGGGATAACGATGCTGTTTCGTTCGCCACGAGGACGCCAAGTCGTCCACACATTCACCGGCATCGGCGTAGCCGCTGATCACAGGCTGCTTAACGCGCCACTCACAGGAATCGGACCGGAGCAGGTGGAGCGTGGCCTCCTTGTGCACTTTGTCGTCCCTTTCCTTCACGTACTCCATCTTGAGATCCGCCACCATGGAATCGCCCTCGCCACGGCGCAGGAGGCCGGTGCTGTCAGTGTCCAGGTAGCGACATCCGGGACGCCTCTCGCCCTCTCCTCGTCTTCATAAGTGATGGAGTGAGGCGAGAGCTGCGACAGCGACGGCAGGCGCGGGGGCTCAGCGGCCGCGTCGCCTGCACTGTAGACGAAGTGGTCAGTTAACTTGTCCCAAATAATGTCCGGCGGTCCTCAATCGGACCGACCTGGACGACCACCCGAGTCGCCGTGTGCCGCGAGGACTGCGGCATAGGACGCCACGATGCTGTCAGCAAGTTGGACGCATACGCGCGAGCCCTCGGGGGGCGCCGAGAGGCAGAGCGAGACATTGATGGGATGGCCGGCGGTGGTGCGGCAGCGCGCCAGCGTGTTCGTGTCGGCGATGGAGGAGGAGCAGCCCTGGACCTCAAGCGTGCAGTAGTGCTCGAAGATTACCCATGGAGGGGTAGGCCGCTGCCGCCGCCGCCGCCGCCGCCATCCGCCGTGGGTTGAGATGGGTTCGTGTCTTCGTGATGCTATACCTATAGATCGGGCGCGACAGACTTTTTTATTTCCTATTTTTATAGCGAGTAAAATAATTCAGCAATATTAAGCTTTCCCAACTGAGATGGGTTTCGTGATCCTATACCAATAGATTCTCCCATGTTTCTATAGCGAAGTAAAATACACCACGTCTTAAACTCTACGACATGGTGTCACAACTTTTATTTTTCGACTTCTCGACCTGTTCCGGGTCCTATTATAGATCAACCTACTCTCTATTCTACGTGACATGACGGTTTATTGTTGACCTGTATCTAACAGTGGGATCCATTTATCGGTCCTACCCCTCCACTTTCTGTCTCTCTCCCGAACTCACTACCGGAAACGCAGCCTTTGCCGAGGGCTTCCGGCTTTGCCGAAGGCTAAATATTGGGCACTCAGTAAAGACCCTCTTTGCCGAGGGCTGGCCCAAGGAGCCCTCGGCAAAGACAGGCCCTCGGCAAAGAAACGGCCCTCGGCAAAAAAAAATCTTTGCCGAGGGCCTCCCTATTGGCCCTAGGCAAAGAGTCTTTGCCGAGGGCCTACCTTATGGCCCTCGGCAAAGAGATTTTTCAAAATATATTTTGAGACACTAAATTAACTCAAACAAAAAAGTTTTCTACTATAAAATTGTCTAACTTTTTAAGATCTACAAAGTATATATTGGTCATTTCTTCATTTAATAAATCAATAGTAATGTTATTCACAAAATCTACATCTCTTTAATAAGTTTCATGAAACTGCTAGAGAGGATATATAAGGATTGTGAAATATGTTAGAACCACCACGTTGGTTGAACAAATGATCAAACAACCAAAATAAAATTTGTAGATCTTAAGAAGTTATAAAATGTTGTAGTTGAAAACTTTTTCATTTGAGTTAATTTAGTGCCTCAAAATGTATTTTGAAAAATCTCTGGTCCTCGGCAAAGAGGGTCTTTGCCAAAGACCTATCTTATGACTCTCGGCAAAGATATTTTTCAAAAAGTCTCAGATGGAAAAACACTCTAAACGAAAGTTGTAGATCTTGAAAAGTTATAAAACTTTATAGTTGACAACTTTTTCATTTGAAAGCATCTAATTGAGGATATTTATATTTAAAGTTAGAAATTTCAAATTTAAAAAAAAGTCTTGGATGGAAAAACACTCTAAACAAAAGTTGTAGATCTCGAAAAGTTATGAAACTTTGTAGTTGACAACTTTTCATTTGAAAGCATCTAATTGCCGATAATTGCGTCTTAAGTTTGAAATTTGAAATTTGAAATTTTGAAAAAAACCTCGGATGGAGAAACACTCTAAACGAAAGTTGTAGATCTCGAAAAGTTATGAAACTTTGTAGTTGACAACTTTTTCATTTGAATTCGTTTAATGCCTCAAACAATCAATTTACACTCGGTTTGTTATAACATATGGGGAATCGAAATGGAATATAAACACAAGTGATAAAGAGTTGAAGTGGTTAGAGGAGGTAAGTGAGAGAGGGTGTGAGAGGTCACGAGTTTGAATCCCACCGACCACGACTTTACAAATAGGGTCAAAAATACTGTGTAAAATGCTACAAAAAAATCCCGCGAGTGGGGGTGATGGCTCGTCGGCGCCTCCAAAAAAATAAAATTATTTTGCTATTTTTTTCGGGTTTTTTTTCGATTTATATTTTGCCGAGGGTTTTTCTTTGCCGAGGGTTTTTTTGCCCTTGGCAAAGGCTTTACCGTGTGCCCGATAAAGAGCCCTCGGCAAAGACCTCTTCGCCGTCTTAAAATTTCCCGATGGCTCTTTGCCGAGCCTTTGCCGAGGGTTTTTGGGCCTTTGCCGAGGGTCTGAGGCCCTCGGCAAAGAACCCGAATCCAGTAGTGACTTCTCTCTCTTCACTGCTCGCCCGGCGCCATCACCGCCTAGGCCTGAAGCAGAGAGGTGTCGCCCTAGTGCATAATTGGATCAAGGGATGATTTGGAAAAGGAAAAAGACCATTAAGGTTCAAATTTGAGACATCACAAACGCACTAGACTCATCCTGTTGGGACTTGGGACTACCTCCTACTCCTTCCATTCTTTTTAACGTGTGAAAAAGTCGTTTGAAAATTTTGAATTTTAAATATAAGAATTTAAACATAATTTTCGTTGGATAGATGATTTTAAATGAAAAAGTTGTCATCTATAAAGTTGCATAACTTTTTGAGATCCTATAACTTTTGTTTTGGTCGCTTCTCCATTCGAGATCCTTAACTACTACTGCAACTCACTTATTACTATAGAGTATATGGATTCCTTTGGTATTAACTTCTATTAAATCATGTGAATCAAATATTTCAGTATCAAAATGGCTTCAATAAAAAGGTTGTGAACTACAAAGTTGTATAAATTTTCGATATCAACAACTTTTATTTTGGTTGTTTTTCCATCCGAGGTACTTTCCTATCACTACACACTCACTTGTGACTATAGAGCATATGGATTCCTTTGGTTTTAACTCTATAAAATATTATGATATATGTTTGGACATCCAAAAAATCTAAAGTAAAAAACATTTGAACTGCAAAGTTGTAGATCTCGTCGAGCACTGCAACTTTGGTATAAAGTTCGTCTTCATCGGACATCATATGAGAAAATTATAAAGTTTTTCGTGCAGCCTATCACTACTAGTTGAAGCAAAAAACCGGCAGTGTTGACCCATTATCACTGTCTATTCATAGCTAAAATGGGCAGTGATATGAACCGACAGTGATGACCCCAACGTCACTGTCGGTTGGTCCTATCACTGCTGATTTTAGTCACAAACCAGTAGCGATGGACCGGCAGACATCACTACAAGTTTGTAAAAAACCAACAATGATGGGCCGGCAGTGAAGGCCAGTTCTGCAGTAGCGGCTGGAAAAAGTTGCATGCTCACCAAATCAAGTGAGTACTTTAGATGTAAGTTTATATCCCTTATAAAGGTAATCCTCACTATTATTTAAACATACAAATGATTCGCATCCCACTAATAGCCATATCATTCCACTAACCTCCAACCTCTTAATACAAGGTATCTACATCATTTTCACTTAATTTTATTTCAAATTTTTTGTAATCGCTACAGCAACACGCAGGGTATTTTCTACTCTCTCTGTTCAAAAAAAACTTGATATTTAGTTTTGACCTAAGTGAAACTATTTTAAGTTTGCCAAATCTATAGAGAAATTTGCTAAAATTTATTACACACACGATGAATCTAACTTCTTATTTAGTAATATAAGCATTAGTATTCGAGTGTATAAAAAAACTAAAGCATTTCCATGATTCCATCGCACCACGAAACCGACCAGCTAGAATACGTGCCCACTTTGCATTGGGTCATATGTTCACACTCAAATTTGGTGACCGGGCTGATTTAGGACGCACTTAAATTTGGTAAGCCGGACTGATTTTTAAAACACCGGTTTGACAACTTTCTCGAAATGCAAATTTGATTTGTACCATTAGATTCGTCTCGTCGAGTATAGAAAGCGGCATTTAATGTACTGATGAGGAAATTACAGTTTTGGGAAGATCCACTCGGTGGGAAATGGCTAAACCTATTACGAAAAGTGGTTTTTGGCAGCCCAGACCAAATTTGAGCTGTATATATTTCAACATGATTTGTAAGGAAATTCAACCCTTACAAGATAACTCCACCACATCCTATAAATATAACGAACCCTGACCTATTAAGGACATCCAATCCAATGGATCAAAAATATAATTAATCCACTTTTTTACTCTCTTATGCCTTCTATCACTTAACCTTTAATTTAGTATTTAGTATATTCTTTTATGCAGGACACGTCTGAAATCCCACACACGCCGGACCACCCAATAATCGGTGACGAGCAACACCAGCCTGAAGAAAGTCTGAAGAAAGAACATCCCATTTCTTCCCATCCCACTACGACTACGAGACGGAGCAGCCAGAAGGCCAGAAGTGTGAACCAACGACCCGCAAGGCCGGAGCAGCAGGCTACGCAACGTTCCACTTCCACCAGGACGTGCCCACTTTGCATCGGTTCGTCTTTGCCAACCGCGACGCCGCCACCGCCGCCCCAATCCCCGCCTAACTCAACGTGTCCATCCGCCTAAAATAATGTAATCCCCTACAAAAAATTCAACCTGTCTGAATGTCCGGTACCGGACACGATAAGTCCATCAGAACATGGAGCCCCACGAAGAAATTCAGTGGCGTGGCGCTCAGTGCCAAACGGCCGGCCGGGAATAAGCCGATCATGCAGTCGCCCGGCCCCAATCTCCACGCCACGCCACGCCAAGCTGACCACCGCACTGAGAAAGTTCAGATAATCCACCACTATCTCCGATATCCGATCCAATCCACCCCCTCCAATCACTCCTGAACCATAGCTCAGCACACTCCGATCCACCACCTCTCTCTCTATATTTATAAAGCAGGCAAGATCATTGATGCATTGAGCAGAAATATTCAGATGCGTTAGAGAGAAGAAGCAGCAGCAGCAGCGCCACCACCAATGGCAGCAGCAATCGATGACTCGTGCAGGAGGCCAGGCTCGATCCCGTTCAAGTGGGAGATCTGCCCGGGGACGCCCAAGCACGTCAGGAGCAGCAGCGCCAGCGCGGCGCCGTCGTCGTCGCCGTACTCCTCGGCCACCGTGTCCAAGGTGGCGGTGTCGCCGAAGCTGACGCCGCCGCCGGCCATGTCGCCGTCGCCCTACCACTCCCCGCGTGTCTCCTACTACTCTTCCGCGGCGCGCTCGGCGTCCGTGTCGCCGTCCCGGCGCCGCCCGCCGCAGCACCGGCCCACCGCCTTCCTCGACGTCAACCCCCGGGTCGCCCCCGTGTACCGCGCCGGGTATGTTGACGACGACGAGGCGGCGGCGCCGGCCAGCAGGTGCTTCCCGCTCCCCGTGTTCCGGAGGCGGGAGCGGGACGGCAGGAAAGGCAGCCGGCGGTCGTCCGGGACGACGTCGTCGAGCTCCTCGTTTGGGAGTAGCTTCTGGTCGGACGGCGCCGCGCAGCCGGTGCCGGGTGGGCTAAGGCGGTCGGTGTCGACGTCCTCGTCGTCGTCGTGCCTGTCGCTGTCGTCCAGGAGTAGCGGTAAGTTTGCCGAGGCCAGGGAGGCGGAGGCCGCCGGTGGTTGGTTCTACTGACATAGCCGGCAACCAAGAATTCGAGAAGATTGTTTGTGATTGTGTTTGTGTGTATCAGTGTATGTTAGCGTGTGATGAATTATACTTGATTACACCAAGAATTCGAGGAGAAGATTGTTTGTGTTTGTGTGTGCGTTAGCGTGTGATGAATTACCTGATTGAACATTGAGACCCAGCAAGGTCGGTGATGCAACCGCTTGGCTGGAGACTGTTTGTATGCGCCAGTGGAGTTCGTGTACTATGAAACAGTTGCTCGTCGATAACTACATCATATGCGATGTCAGTGTCAGTTAATGGATTATGCATATTTACATAGTAGTATTACACAACCCAGGTGAGCACACAAGGAAAACAAATAAGAAGGAGAAAGCTAAAGAGCAACCGCTTTTGTGAAGTCCTATTTGCTCTCTTAAACTTATAGCTGAATTTAAATCACACACTAACTGGACAACTTATTACAACCTTAACATTCAAAAACCAAATAAATTATGATAATGCTTGGCCACGGGCTCCCGTCCTGTCCGGGCACGGCTCCTCCACTCATCCAGTCTCTCTCAAAAAAAAAATTCTCCAGTGCACTTATCCGCTCGTCTCAGCGTGGGCGAGTGGCCTTCATCCGCCTGCCACACTTCACCCCGCCGCGCCCCCTTCCCCCACCGTGCACCCATCCACCGCGCACACCGTACCCTTCCCTCTATCACGCCGCACCCCATCGCCGGCCGCGCCGCCCCACCATTGTGCACCTCGCCTCTATCCACTAGCGCACCCCATCCACCTCGTCCGTTGCGGCCATGGCGGGCACCATGCCACCACCACCCTAGCCACGAGGAGGAGGTTGCCGCCGGTCTGGACATTGTCTCCAGCGACCGGCTGAACCGCGACATGAAGGGGAGGCCTGCACACGCTGGGCCATTTGCTCTCGACGTTCCCCAGATACGAGCTTGCTGGCTACTGGAGTCTCCCACTAGATAGGCCATAGCGCGCTAGCAACGCCGTGTTTCAAGTGTTTCAAGCAAACTTATGTTTCAAGTGTTTCAGCAGAATGTTGTAGAAGTCGATTTGGGATGTTGCATATGTTGCAATGGCAATATACGCATGTTGCAACCTTATGTTCAGACGTTTGTTTCAAATGTTTCATTAGGATGTTCCAAAAGTTGATCTGGTATTGCACATGTTGCAATACTTATACATGTATGTTTCAAATGCATGTTTCAAGTGTTTTATCTGTCTTCAGACGTATTTTGCATATGTTTAATCTGAATGTTTCAAAAGTAGATCGAGTGTTGCACGGCGCCAGTGGCTGGCAGAGAGTGGCCTGCTGCAAGGCTTCGGCTCCTACCTCGTGCGACGCACCTCACTCTCTCCTCTCCTCTCCCTCCCCTCCCCTTCCTTCCCTCCAACTCGCCACCGCAGTTCGAGGTCAGCCTGCACGGGATGGGCGTGGCGCAAGGGAGTTGCATGTGTCAGGCGCAAGCACGGGAGCTCCGTGCGGACAGATGCCGCCTCCAGAGCGGGATGGGCACGAGGCGGAGGGAGCTACATGCATCGTGGTAGGGAACAAGGTGCAGGCACGGGCGTCCTTCCGGATGTCCGGGCGCTAGCACTATAGACTAACCTCCTTAAAGAGTTCTGAGCAGTTTCAATGGTGGTTTTGGTTGACGTGACATGCAGGTCCCACATGTCTTTTATTTTGTCATGCCATCTTTTATTTAGTATTTGGGCTCCAAAATAATCTCAAATGAAAAAACAACTTGAATGTTTTAATCAAGTACTACAAATTTTGGTATAAAACATGTCTCCATCATAGGTTGTTTGAAAGAATTCAAATATTTTAATTTCATAATAAAAAACATAAAAAATAATTGGGATACTAGACAATCTCAAATAAAAAGGTTTTGAACCACAAAGTTATATAATGCATTGATATCTCTAACTCTGGTATAGATCATGTTGATGCCCAATGTTGTTTGAAAAAAAATTAAAAAAGAAACTTGAATTTTAAAATATGAGAAATAAAATGAATATTTAGGCCTCTAAGTGATCTCATATAGAAAAGATATCAACCACAAAGTTATAGATCATATTTAGAGCTACAACTTTGGTATAGACCATGTCAATGTTCGTGGTTGTTCAAAAAATAAATAAATAAATGAAATTTAAGATGTGAGAAATCAAAAACAAAAATGTGTGCCTCTAAATGATCTCGTATTGAAAAAGTATCTTCTATAAAGTTATAGACCACAATTAAAGATACAACTTTTGTATGGAGCATGTCAACAACAAAGGTCATTTGAAAACTCAAAACATGCATTTGAAAATATGAGAACTTACAAACGAATATGTGCCTCTAAACAATCTCATATAAAAAGTTATAAATAAAGTTGTAGATCGATTGAGAGCTAAAACTTTGTTATAGACCATGCCAACATCCCAAGTGTTTGGGAAAATTAAAATTTTGAATTTCAAAAGCTAACAACTTAAAATGAGCTCCACAATTTTTATATAAAGTTTGTATTCATCCAACTTCAAACGACAAAGTTATGATATTTTTGGTTAAAAGAATTTCCATTTTTGGATGCAATTATAAAATAATAATAATAAGATTTGTTTTTAAAATTTACCAATATTTTAGTTTGTTGACAATTCATGTTAATAAAAATTGTGGTTTATAAATTTTTACAAGTTAATGTGATGTGTTTGATGCGATCATGCTAATGCATTTAATTTTCTCTAGTGCTTAGAAGTAGCTCTCAGGATGTTTTTTTCCTAGTAATCATTTTTTTCTTTTCTGAAATTTTCAGTCAATGGAAATTCAGTTTCTTCCATATATTGACGAAAAATTCTGCTTCGTTCCTTTTTTCTAGCCTGCTTCTTTGTCCCTTTGCACCAAGCACCTTATCTATCTCTTTTTTTCTTTCTCCCACCCCGCGACTCCCGTTGGGCTCAGCCCATGGACCACCTTCACCAGCCCAGCAAGGGGAGCCCCCAGCCTCCTCTGTTCTTCAGTCTGGATCAGCCCTCCTCTTGTTCCTCGCTTGCTTGCGGAAAAGTCCACTTTACATTCCTCGATTTTTGTGAAAGTCTGTTTTTCCTCTTTGAACTCCAAAATCGGATAAACCACCTCCCTGAACTTTTAAAACCGTTTGTTTTACCTCTCTAACCGGCTAAGCAGTTTTCAAAGGTGGTTTATCTTTTTATTTTTTATTTATTTCCTCTGAATATTTAAAAAATCATAGTAAATCATAGAAAAATCATAAAATAGAAAATCCAATTTTGTTGGACTCCACATGAGTAGATCTATATAGTGAACATATAATATGGTACACTTTAGTACAAATTTTTTATTATAGTTTTAGATCTATGCTTTTCTGTAATTAATTCAAAGCTGCAGTTTCGATGGTCCAATTGTGGTGAAATTTTTATGGTGAGCTAATTATTGTATGCTTGAACTAAAGTAAAAATTTTATACTCATTGGATCATGCTTAACTTAGTTATAGATTTATAAATACTTTTTAACAAGCATACACCTAAATAAATCTTGGGTGAACGACAGAGGACTGCCTGAATAGTGAGTATCCCTTCTTTTACAAGTCTTGGGCACGTATGCGCTGTTACAATCACTGCCCATTCGGGCCCACAAGACAGGTACAAGAATTAGAAAACACAGCTAGATCTATTGCGCTACTTGGCTTGGGAAACGTCTTCTGCTTGTACGTCCTCTTCTTCACTTGCCTGTGTCGTCTGTGGCATATCTGCATTGATCCCTACAAGTTCTTCGCTGAACGACCATAGCCTCTTCGCCAGCTCTGAATCTCTTGCGACAGCAGTCGGTGTTGCTTCGTTGCAATCCGCGAAGTATTTACCGGATACATCTTTGACATTAGGGTGCAATGCCAAGTAGCAAGTAGTTGCAGCTCCCTACAAACCATGTCCATCAGATGAAATTCTTACGATTATGACACTGATTATGTTTTAGAGAGCTACTAGCTGGGTGCTAGGATTCAATAACCTGGGGTATGCTCTTCAGAACAAGATTTGCTACAGGGGAGAGAACCGAAATCAGCGCATCTGTCAAACATACATTTATATTAGTTAACTGAATAGAGGATCCAGCAATATGATTTTGTTTTTGAATCTTCTTGTTGGGCCTAAGCTTGCAATGTTTCTGAAAGATCTGAGCTTGCAATGTCATTACTGTTATTTCCTGCAACATAGCGAATGATATTGGTGATGATTACTCCAGGATGCAGGGAATTCGCTGTCAGATTGCATCCTTCTTCCTGAAATGGCATCAGACATGTGTGGTTATTTTGTGAGCATGTGAATATGCAGTTAGCGGTAAGGTAGGAGATTGCATACCTGAAAACGCCTGGACAACTCATTTGCGTGGAGAATATTGGCTAATTTCGAATGTGCATATGCAATGAACGGCTGGTACCTATAAATTTGGATTTGGAAAGAAAAAAATAATTCGGCTATTTATACCACGCTCATGCATGTAACCAAAATCAATAAGCATAAATAAGGGATAACAGTTTGCCAACCTAGCCTTATCGTTTAGCTTGTTCAGCTCAAAGCATGTACCATCACTTCTTTTATGCGCGACGGATGACACGTTTATGATCCTGCCCTGCACACCTGTCTCTCTGGCAGTTGATTTCATCTTGTCTAGCAGGAGATTTGTCAGCAAGAAATGGCCTGCTCATAAGGTCAAAGTCAATAGAAATAGATGCTTGTGCCTAAAAAATCTATATTCTTCTGAACAATGTACTGAAAGTTCAGGACATATCAGCAGGCTGCAGAGCAAACCCCTGGTGCTATATGTGACATGGATTTACTGACATGAATGACCGGCATCCTACTCACCAACATGATTCGTTGCGAATTGCAGCTCAATTCCATCCTTGGACAACTGGTAAGGGCAGGCCATAATCCCTGCATTGTTTCTTCAGAGGAACATGTTTCGGATTACCATGCGAGCGAGTCCTACACCGGCATGCTGAATTCTGAATATATATCTGCAGTGTTTCAGAGATGGCAGCAGATACGTACATGAGGAGGTTCAGATGCTCGTGAGATGAATCGAAGGACCGCGCGAAGTCACGGACGGAGCTCAGAGAGCTCAGGTCCATCTCCATGACGTGCAGCTTGGAGCTCGGGACCTGTTCTGCGAGGCTCTCTTTCACCTTTAGGCCACTCTCCAGTGTCCTAGCTGGTATGATCACCTTCGCTCCCCTCAGTGCTAGCACTCTGGCTGTCTCCTTTCCAATGCCATTCGTTGCTCCTGCATTTTGCCAAGTGAAGGCAGGAGAGAGGAAAGTGTGACAGACAGATCATGCATAGTATAGTAATTACAAGATTCGTGGGATACAGTTACAGACTAGGTATGCGAGGTTGCTATGTAAAGCAAGATGAATACATCACTGTATCTGAAGAACAAAATAGACATAATAGAATTTGTCCTGGCGATCATCAATCAATCAATATTAACGAAAGTTAATTTCAGCACAAACATGTTCAGCAATCTTGTGTCATAAAACTGAAATATTATGACATTCAGGGGAAAAAAAACTGAACTATTATGGAAGAGATACAACTAGTACTAAGATTATGTTGAAATTAACTATACATGAGAGGCTGTTGGTCTGTTCTCACGACGATATTATCTGAGTTTTTTACAGCAAAAAAATGGCACCAACAATTCTGTCCCTAGTCCCTACTTATGATATCTAGAATAAGGCCCGAATGAAAACTGAAAGCTAACTGTAGTACTTGCTCTGCTAATGTATAGTCTTTCGTCGCTCTTCCCGCCAACAGTTTTTATATGAAGTAGAAACATTATAATGTTGCAATTGAAACTAGAGGCATGCTTAAAGACGACGGGGGAAACCAAAGCTAGGCTACCCAGAAACCATCACGGCTGCTGTGTGCTGCAGAAGAAAAGAAGAAAGCGGTGGAGAGACGAGACCTGTGACGATGGCAGTGAGGTTGCTGGCGTCGACGCCGGCGGTGACCTCCTCGGCGGTGGACGCGGAGCCGAAGCCCGACGGCCCCCGGCGCCCCCAGGGCAAGGCCCAGAGCCCCATCGCCGACGACACTACCTCCCTCGCATGCCAGCAGAAATCCGCCACCGCCTGCTCAAACATCTCGCCCATGTCCATCGCCTCAGCGCGCGAGATAGGTGATGAGACCTGCAGCGCCTCCCCTCTCGCTAGCTGGCCACTTGTAGGGATATAGGGACGGATAGGAAGGGGGGAGGAAGCGCTGCTGCCAGTGGGCAGTGGTGGCTGACTGGTGCCTGGTGAGCCTCCTGCGGTCGCCGACGACGTCGACGCGTGTTCTGGTTCTGGCGCCTGCGTGAGCCTGCGGCTGCAAAGCCTGGCCATACCACATACGCCGCGCCATGCGAATGGGACCATTAAGGCTGAGACTGACTTGTTACCCTCTCCCGATCTTCTTCCATTGAGAAGTTACGGGGCTTTTACGGCCTAGGCGTGGCAACGGAATCATCAGACGCGTACAAGTACACGCAAACTGAACAAGCGACTAGTAAACAGCTTGGTTTCTGTATGTAATAAGTGGCCACTGTTCGCTATATCAATGGATGGACAAGGACAAGCCACTGACTAGTAAACAGTCTCCGGTATGGCGGTATCTTCTGCACAAGCGTTAGATTCTATCCAGTAACATCTCCGGCACACCCAGCGGCGTCATCAGCAGGACGGGAGAGGCCGAGATGCCAAGAGAGCCATCGGATATCTGTTCGCCATGCCAATGGATGGAGACAACAGTCTCACAGTCACAGTCATCTCCTGTTTCGCTGCCTATATGGGTAGTACACATAGTTATGGTAAGAAACTTGTTTAAGAAAAAAACTGATATTTTTTTGTCTCTCTTAATACAAAGGTACGCTGTAAGTAGCTCTACTGCATATTCCGGAAAAAAAACTTACTTAAGAAACGGGTTAAGGTGATCTTTTATTTAGCTATATAATTCATTTCTTATGTGTCCACTGAGTTAGAAATGTATCATAAAGTTGTTTTAGATTTCCCAAAGGGTAGCGAATATGCTCGCATAACTACAAACGGATTTGATAAAGAAAAATATGATATAGTAACGGCAATATTTGTGTAAGAAACATGGACCCCACAAAAAGTTTACTGATTTGGTGCTTCAATGACAACATAACTATTAAGACTAGCATAATTTGCTAGTATATAAAATATTGAGTAAAGTTCACTGGCGGCCCTCGAACTTATTCAGCTGTGTGATCCCGGTCCTTAAACTCATAAATCGACTGTTTAGGTCCTCAAACTTGTTCATCTGTGTCATCCCGGTCCCTAAACTCGCAAATCGCTCGTTTAGATCCTCAAACTTCACGGCTAGGTCCCTGTGAAAGCATCTAGGCCCCAAGGTTTGGTTTCGGCAATTGATGACAACGCTTTATTACCATGACTAACGTGTGTTTTGCAGAAACTTTGGTAAGTTAGGTCATGGAGGTTATAACTGCTTTGGGCACCATGGTATTCATGTCCCTTGATGGAAATCGTTTCGGTTTTCAAAAGAGTGACGTCAAGATTAAGGACGGTTAGTTCCGGATGACGAGGTGTTGAGATGCATTCGAAATAGTCGTTAGGATCTTCGTTTTTCTCTTTTGGCCGTACTATAAAGGGGGGCATGAGCGGGTAGCTTGACCTAGGCGAGTCCTATGTTTAGGTGTGGTGCACATTTGTTAAACTTGGCGCTAGGCAGCTCTAGAATAGCTCAAAGTTCAGTTGGAAGCAACTTGGTTCAAGTTGCGACGCGTTTCGGAAAGTTTCGGGTCGTTTTCCCTTGACCGGACGTGGTCTTCGGCATGACTGGACGCGTCCGGTCAGTTCAACTCCGCGGCTAGGGTTTCGGCGCTGACGACCGGACGCGGTCCTTGCGAGGACCGGACGCGGTGGTCAGAGGCCGACACGTGTCACCTGAGGGAAACACCCGATCGGACGCGACCTGGGTGTGATCGGCGCGTCCGGTCACAGTCCAGTAAGGTCCAGAGACGATCGGACGCGTCCGGTCATCACCGATCGGACGCGGTCTCGCGTCCGGTGCGTTTACAGTATGCTCCCTACACGATCGGACACGTCCGGTCACCCCTGACCGGCGCGTCCGGTCACTCAGTTGAAAATTCGGTTTTCGACCGTTACGAGCGACCGGCGCGTCCGGTCACTTCGACCGGCGCGTCCGGTCAGCCCGTGTTTTGCTGAGTCAGCGTGTAACGGTTCGTTTCGTCTGTGGGGTGTATAAATACATCCCCACCACCTCTTTTAGAGGTCTCTTTCTCATTTGATCAGCTGAGAAAACCCTTTAGAGTGTAAGGGAGTGCAAGAGCTCTAGTGAGGATAGAGATTTGAGAATCAAAGCTTGAGAGTTCCTCACTAGCCTTTAGAAAGTAGCAAGTGTGCATCCACCTTCTCATTTGGGCTTGTTGTGGTCAAGTGAGAGTTCTAGCTTGTTACTCTTGGTGATCGCCATCACCTAGACGGTTTGGTGGTGATTGGGAGTTTGGTGATCATCCAGCGGAGTTTGTGGATGACCCAACTCATCTTGTGAGCGGTTTTGGGTGATTCACCGTGACGGAGTGTCGAAGAATCAACCCGTAGAGAGCACTTGATCCTTGCGCGGATCAAGGGGGAGCTACACCCTTGCGCGGGTGCTCCAACGAGGACTAGTGGGGAGTGGCGACTCTCCGATATCTCGGAAAAACATCGCCGTGTTCCTTGCCCTTTACATTCAAGCATTTACATTCTCGTATTTACTTTCATTGCTTGTTTTACATTCCTAGAATTACCATGCTAGACTAGGATTGGAAACTAGGGTGCAAAACTTTTTATCGGTAGACTCTCTAGGAACACAAGTAGGCACTACGGGTGAATTCCGGCTTGTAGGATTTAATTCTTGCAATTAATTTTTAGAAAAGCCCAATTCACCCCCCTCTTGGGCATCTTGATCCTTTCAATTGGTATCGGAGCTGTGTTGCTCCTAATTTAGGCTTTACCGCCTAGAGCAAGATGTCTAACGGGGAAGGACCACCTCCCACCTTTGAGGGGGATGATTTTCCATATTAGAAAATCCGCATGGAGGCGTATCTTGAAGCCATAGATGTTGGGTGTCTTAGAGCCGCAACCCAAGGGCTTCCCGCTATCAAGGATCCCGCAAACCCCATTGGTGACGAGGAGAAGTACGACCGGTGAAATGCAAAGGCCAAAAATGCACTCTACCGGGGCTTAGGCAAAGATATCTTCAATCGTGTGCGTAATGCAAAGAACGCTCATGAATTGTGGGAAAATCTTTGTGCTCTCCATGAGGGAACTAAGAGTGAGCGTGAGAAACGCTATCACATTGCTTTAAAGAAAATTAATTCTTTTGAGATGCTTCTAAAAGAAAGTGCTAATGACATGTACACTCGCTTGAATGTTCTTGTAGAGGACCTCAATGCTCTTGGGCTCACTCAAATGAGCCAATCGGATGTCGCAAGGAAGATCTTGAGTGTTCTTCCCGTTGAGAAGTATGGTCACATTGTCACCGTGCTTCACCAAAGTGATCTCTCCACCGCAACACCGACACAAGTATTGGGGAAGATCAATGCTCATGAGATGTACATGCACATCACTCCGGAAGAGGGCTCATCATCTTCCAAAAAGAAAGACTTGGCCTTCAAAGCTAGCCATGACAAGAAGAAGAAGAAGGGCCAAGCCATGATGGTGCAAGAAAGCTCAAGTGAAAGTGATGTCGATGATGAATCACTTGCACTCATGGTGAGAAAGACCACCAAGATGCTAAAGAAGCTCAACAAGAGTGGCATCAAGTTCGATGGCAAGAAAAAGAAATTCTTCACAAGTAGCAAGAGAAAGCCCATCTCGGAGATGGATTGCTACAATTGTGGTGAACTTGGCCACTTAGCTCATCAATGCCCTAGACCACCAAAAGACAAGTACAAGAACAAGAACAAGGGCAAGAAAAATGATTCAAGTGATGAAGAAGAAGAGAAGAAGAAAAACAAGCCATACAAGAAGAAGGATGGCAAGAAGGAGTTCCACAAGAAGAAGAAGGGAGGAAAGGCATACATTGTTGGTGATTGGCTCACCGACATTGAATCATCTTGTGAGTCCTCCGAAGATGAGAGCAATGATGAGAAAGAGAAGGTTACCGCTTTTATGATGGGGCCATCATCTTCACCGACATCTTCATCACCACCTTCACCGCCTCCTTCACCATCATCATCCACTACTCACCTATGCCTTATGGCCAAGGGTGAACGAAAGGTACAAAACCATGATAGTGATGATGATGATGATGATAGTGATAGTGATGATGAATATGACGCACCTTCTTATGATGAACTTGTAAAATTGCTAAACAAATACACTAAAATCATAAGAAGGACAAGAAATGAAAATGATGAACTTCAAAATGAAAATGAATCACTCTCATCAAAGCTTGAAAATGCTCAAAAGACTAGTGGTGAGCTTAGAGATCAAAATGAAGTTATGTCTTCTCATCTCAAGGAGCTCAAAACCTATAATAAAGAGCTTAAAGATCAACATGATAAGCTTGAGAAGAAGCATGATGAGCTCATCACTAGACATAACTCTCTAAAAGACAAATACACCACATTAAAAATTGACTATGATAGTCTTGTGGTTGCTAATGAACTTGCTCTTGAGACACATGATGCCACTAACAATGTTGTTAAGTGTGATATAGTTACATCATGTGATGACTTGATCATTGAAAGCATTGAGCAAGGTTCTAGTAGCAAAGGCAAGAGTGTGGTTGAGTCAAGCAACTATGATGATTATGCCAAGACCAAGTGTGAGAATGAGAAGCTTGCAAATGAGAACAAGAAGCTTAAAGATTTGATGGCTCTTGAGAAGCAAACAACAAATGAGTCACTCATTGAAGAGAACAAAAAGCTCAAGCAAGAAAAAGAGCATCTCAAGACCGGTCTAAGCAAGTTCACAAGAGGTCAATATTTGCAAAGTGAGCTCCTCATGAACACCGTAATGAAGATGGATAGAAGTGGTATTGGGTACTTGGCAAATCAAGAGAAGAAGGCAAAAGCTCAACAACAACAAGACAAGTCAAAGCCCAAGCCAAAGAGATGTGTTGAGTGTGGTCAAGAAGGTCACTTTGCTCATGAATGCAAAACTCCACCACCACAACCCTTGCCAAAGCATGCTAGACCCTTTGCCTTCAATGCTCATTACATGCTAAGAAAAGATTCAAATGGAAAGATGAAAGTCATGTTTTTGGGTCCCCCAAACAAGAATAGGCCAAAGAAAATATGGGTTGCCAAGTCACTAGTTGAGAAAGTCAAGGGCCCCTCTCAAGTTTGGGTCCCTAAACAAAAAGCTTGATCTCTTGTGTGTAGGTGAACTACAAGACCGGTGGATCTCATTGGGTTATTGATAGTGGTTGCACTCAACATATGACCGGTGATCCTCGTATGTTCACCTCCATTGAAGAGAATGGGATATGTCAAGAGAAGATCACATTTGGGGATAATTCAAAGAGCAAAGTCAAGGGTATAAGCAAAATTGCAATATCAAATGATCACTCACTCTCAAATGTGCTCTATGTTGCTTCATTGAGTTTCAACTTATTATCCGTTCGGCAACTTTGTGACCTTGGCTTCCAATGCTTGTTCACACCAAATGAAGTGGAAGTTTCAAAGATAGATGACAAGCAAGTGATATTCAAAGGCTTTAGATACAACAATCTTTATCTTGTTGACTTCACCTCCGAAGATGCAAATTTGATGACATGTTTGTTCACCAAGACCTCACTTGGTTGGCTTTGGCATAGGAGGCTTACACATGTTGGAATGAGCACTCTCAACAAGCTATTGAAGAAAGAACTAGTGAGAGGATTGAAGGATGTGAAGTTTGAAAAGGACAAACCTTGTAGTGCATGTCAAGCGGGCAAACAAGTTGCAAACACTCATCCAACCAAAGCTTTCATGTCAACTTCAAGAGTGCTAGAACTTCTACACATGGATTTGTTTGGGCCTACAACATACAAGAGTTTGGGTGGTAATCTCTATTGTCTTGTAATAGTGGATGACTACTCAAGGTACACATGGACTTTCTTCCTTCATGACAAATCCGAAGTGGCAAATTGCTTCAAGAAGTTTGCAAAGAGAGCTCAAAATGAATTTGAAGTCAAGATAAAGAAGATTAGAAGTGATAATGGCAAAGAATTTGACAACACCAACATTGAAGCTTATTGTGATGAAATTGGAATCAAGCATGAGGTCTCTTCAACCTACACTCCTCAACAAAATGGTGTAGTTGAGAGAAAGAACCGGACTTTGATCACCCTTGCAAGAACAATGCTAGATGAGTACAACACTCCGGAAAAGTTTTGGGCCGAGGCAATCAACACCGCATGCTATGCTTCAAATCGCCTCTTCCTACAAAAGTTTCTTGGCAAGACCCCCTATGAGTTGTTGAATGGGAAGAAGTCGGACGTCTCATTCTTCCGGGTGTTTGGTTGCAAATGCTACATCTACAAGAAGCGTCAACACCTAGGGAAGTTTCAAAGACGTTGTGATATTGGTTCTCTTGTTGGTTACTCATCAAAGTCCAAAGCATATAGAGTATTTAACCATGCCACCGGTTTGGTTGAAGAAACATATGATGTGGAATTTGATGAATCTAACGGCTCCCAAGGAGCAATTGAGAATTGTGATGATGTAGGTGATGAACCCTTGAGGGAGGCCATGAAGAACATGCCCGTGGGAGACATCAAGCCAAAAGATGATGAAGACGATGTACAAATCATTGATCCACCATCTTCATCACGTGTGCCTCAAGATGATGACAAGAATGAGAGAGTTGAAAATGAAGACACTTATATCTCTCATGAACAAGCCGAGGCACAAGCTCAAGATGTTGATGCTCCCCATCAACCTCCTCAAGTGGTTGATAGAAGAAATTCACCTCTACTTCAAGCACATCCACAAGAAATCATCATAGGGAGTCCTACTAAGGGAGTGATGACTCGATCTCAAAAGCTTGCTTCTTGTGTTGAACATCACTCTTTTGTCTCTTGTGTTGAACCTAAGAATGTAGAAGAAGCTCTTCAAGATCCGGATTGGGTGAATGCCATGCATGAAGAATTGAACAACTTCACCCGCAATCAAGTATGGACACTTGAAGAGCATCCTAAAGGTGCAAGAGTCATTGGAACCAAGTGGGTGTTCCGAAACAAGCAAGATGACCAAGGCATAGTAGTGAGGAACAAGGCAAGACTAGTTGCAAAGGGGTTCTCTCAAGTTGAAGGCCTTGATTTTGGAGAGACCTTTGCACCCGTTGCAAGACTTGAAGCCATTCGTATCCTCCTTGCATATGCATCACATCATGATATGAAACTATATCAAATGGATGTGAAAAGTGCATTCTTAAATGGCTTTATAAATGAACTAGTCTATGTTAATCAACCTCCCGGGTTTGAAGACCCTAGATATCCTAATCATGTTTATAGCTTGTCCAAGGCGCTATATGGGCTCAAGCAAGCCCCTAGAGCGTGGTATGAGCGCCTCCGAGACTTCCTCATTGAGAAGGGCTTCACCATTGGGAAGGTCGACCCCACACTATTCACCAAGAAGCTTAATGGGGAGATCTTCATTTGTCAAGTGTATGTTGATGATATCATCTTCGGATCAACAAATGAAGATTATTGCAAGGAATTTGGTGAATTGATGTCGAAGGAGTTCGAGATGTCAATGATTGGTGAGCTCACATTCTTCCTTGGTTTTCAAGTCAAGCAAATGAGAGAAGGGATCTTCATCCCTCAAGAAAAGTATACCAAGGATCTTCTCAAAAGATTTAAGATGGAAGAATGCAAACCAATCAAGACCCCAATGCCATCAAATGGACATCTCGACCTAGATGAGGGAGGTAAACCGGTTGATCAAACTCTCTACCGTTCTATGATTGGTAGCTTGTTGTACCTTACCGCATCTAGGCCCGATATCATGTTTAGTGTGTGCATGTGTGCTCGCTTCCAAGCTTGCCCTAAAGAACCTCACTTAAGTGCCGTAAAAAGAATCCTAAGATATCTTAAGCACACCCCAAGCATTGGTCTTTGGTATCCCAAAGGAGCTAGATTCCAACTAGTTGGCTATTCCGATTCGGATTATGCCGGTTGCAAAATTGATAGAAAAAGCACATCCGAAGGGTGCCATTTGCTTGGGAGATCCTTAGTATCTTGGTCATCTAAAAAGCAAAATAGTGTGGCTTTGTCCACCGCCGAGGCGGAATACATTGCCACGGGGCTTGTTGTGCACAAATCCTATATATGAAACAAACCCTCCTAGACTATGGAATTGTTCTTGAAAAGGTGCCACTTTTATGTGACAATGAAAGTGCCGTTAAAATTGCTAACAATCCGGTACAACACTCTCGCACCAAGCACATTGATATCCGCCATCACTTTCTAAGAGATCACGTTGCCAAAAATGACATATCACTAGAAGGTGTAAGAAGTGAAAATCAATTAGCGGATATCTTCACTAAACCTTTGGATGAGGCCACCTTTTGTAGGCTAAGAAGTGAACTCAATGTGCTTGATTCAAGCAACTTTAAAAAATGAGCGTGTGTTGTCCCTTGCATTGCATTGTATTATATGTCATGTTTATTTTATCGCAATGCATCTAGGGCTTGGCTAACACGGTTACGATAACCCTCCTTTGGAGGAGTGAAGAAGCCTAACCGTGGATCAAACTTGACAATCAACCTAGCTTTACTTTCTTGTATTGCATTGCATATGCATGGTTGTTTGTTTGTCGTTTCTTTTCGGTTTAGCTTTGAGCAACCTCTGTGTTCGTCCATGGATAGAGAGAGCTTTTTGACGCTCCTAAAGGACCAAAAGCTCTATTGCATGGCCATACGTTGCTCCTCGGGTGTTTATTGCCTATTTTCTTAAAAATAATACTAGCCTAAGGCAAACTATTTTGAAAAATTTGAGGGTTTGAGTGAGGTCACTCATATCAGGTTCCAATTGGTGTTTATTTGTGTCTCTTTGAATTGGAACTTGATTGGGAGAAGTCGCGTCAGAGTTTGGAATGAAGAAGGGCGAAGAACAGTGACCGGACGCTGGACCGGACGCTGCACCGGACGCAGTGATGCTTCACCACCGCGTCCGGTCCCGGCGTCCACCAGCGCGTCCGGTCATCCAGAAGACCAACTCCAGATCTAGTGACCGGACGCTGCACCGGACGCGCCTCTGTTGACCACCGTGTCCGGTCCCGGTTACCACCACCGCGTCCGGTCATTCGCGATGAATTCCCGAGTTCCCCTCGACCGGACTCTGATCGCGTCCGGTCAGTCCTAACCGGACGCGTCCGGTCGCTCCAGGAGCTTACTGGAGTGTGACCGGACGCTGCACCACCGCGTCTGGTCATAACGACCACCGCGTCCGGTCATCGCGCGTCATGCGGATCTAACCCCTTCATAAAACGGTTCGTCCTCAGCCGTGTTTTCTCAATCGCTCGCGTTTCACCGCCGCCGCCGAACCCTAACCGCCGAGTCGCCGGATTCCATCGCCTCGCCGTCTTCCTTGCCTTTGGCGACCTCTGCCGTGACCTAGCCGCGCGCCTCCTCGCCTCCCTGCCCTCGCGCCCGCGCTGCTCGCGCGCACCCGCTGCTCGCGCACTGCCTGCAGCCACACCCACGCCTGCTGCGCCGCGCGCCACCGCCGCCGGCAAGCTGTCTTCGCCGCCGTGAGCCTCGCCGTTTCTTCCACAGTGCCACCTCGTGCTCCCTCGTGCCAAGCATCCACCCTAGCCCCTCGATTCTTCCTTCGGTCAAGCCAGTCCTCTAGGGTTTGCCCTAACCCTAGCTCGAGGTGACGAACTCGTTCGATTTCGATCAATTCTATTCAATTTCGTCGTTAGGGCTTACCGTTGACCGTAACTTTCCATTGATTATCATCGACTCGGTCCTTTCAGAGCTCGTTCGACGAATTCGGGGAATTTCGCGATCTAGGTCACCTCATCTTGTCACCGTCGTCTCGTCGATCCGAGGTAGCTTCGCGTTTCGATTCACATCGTATCTCATATGCTTGCTATCTCTAGGGTTTCGTACCTTTTAGTTATATATGTGCTTATAGTAGATCTCTCTATTCCGTCGTTGCAGCGAGTTTGTCGGTGTGTCAGGGTGAGATCAGTTTG
>CM039596.1:14933316-15052059 GCA_022457205.1 Saccharum spontaneum | reverse complement strand
AAAAAAAAAAAAAAAAAAAAAAGAAAAAAAAAAAATAAAAAAAAAAAAAAAAAAAAAAAAAGAAAAAAAAAAAAATAAATATCACAGCAGCAACATGCCAGATCCTGCAGCATTGTCATGTAATGCAGGTTCAAACCTTTTGCAGAAAAGCTCATTGCTTGCGCAGTTCTCAGTGTGCTCTGAGATGACCAGGTACTGCAGCTAGATGACATCCTGAATGGATGCTAACTTACCCACGGTATCAGAAACCTAGATCTAGATCGAATGACGGAGGTGCAAAACTCATGTCTGATGCACTCTTAATTTCCACTGGTTTCTGTGTCGACTGTGTAGCCTTCTGTCTCAACTGTTCGGTTGCTTGAGCTTCAATTGCATCAAGATCAAGGTTCTCAAAGAAATCATCATCAAAATATAGGTCATCAGCGATTCTGGTGGCAACGTGTGAAGATGGTTCTGGTGCTGGTTCTGGTTCAAGGTTTATAACAGGGATCACAGGAGGTTGCTGGAAGCTTAGCCTTCTCTTTCTGCAATCCAGTTTAGTCGATGATTCACAATTGGCGATCGCTGTTTCACACTGATCCTGTACAAAACTGTACGATGGGCTTGGATTTATGGTATGATGCGTTTGGATCTCTTTTGGAGTCTCAGTAGAATTATGCCCGGCCTGTGAAGAACAGCTTGCATTTCCAGTCCGAGAAACAGAATTGTCAGAGACATCAAGGTATCTTGAGGGTAGAACTACTGGGGTCTGAGTAAGCAATGATTGCCTGCACAAACATTAAACAGAAATTGGCTTTAGGAAATAGCTAACATATGAACTAAACTCAAGCAAATAATGTCAAACTATGTGTTGGTCTGAGTATCTTAATCACAATAATCAAACCGTGCAAGTCCATTTGTTTTCAGTTGTAAAACTACGCACTAATTTTGAACTGTAACCACCGATTTTAAAACTTAAGTACTTGTGCTTGTTGATGCCACATTGAATGGCAGGAACACAATAACCACAAACAATTTTGATGGACATATCATTCCAAAACTGCGCCAAAAATGAGTTGCCTGATGATCTGATAATACCTGTAGAAACCCATCATGTCACCATTGTGTCGACCACCTTGTTCAGTTTGTGTAAATTCAGTTGGAGTTGCCTGATCATCAATGAAGCTATCTTCGTATTTATCTTCACTCTGATTATCATCCTCATCCTCTGAAACATCTGCATCTTCAGACACCCTAATGCAATAATGCAGGAGTAAAGTTGGTAAGATAACATGACGCATAGGTGAGATATGACAATAGCAAAAAAACAACCAGCAAAAGTTTGCTTGCTGATATGTAGTTTGCATTCCAAAGGTGACAGGAATCTTACTCGACTTCCTCGTCAATATAGGCATCTAGACGCCTCTTGGTCTTCCTTTTCGCCCCTAGAATACGAGGTTCAAAACATCCATCAAGATATAAAGATATGTTCCAACAAACACAAAAAAGTTGAAAATTTATTTTAACATTATTGAACATTGACTATAAGCGTTGCAAGAACCAGCTCACCCATAGCATGTTTTATTTGGTTTGACCTATCTTTATTAGCAATATTGCATTCTCCAAACCTATCATGACAGCCATCCAAAGACATGGAAGAGACTCTTTTGATCTTGTCACCATATTTGCATAGTCTTCTGTACTTAGGTGCTTGCTGGACTGATCCCGATGCATCCCCCCCTGATCTAAGCTGATAATCACCTGAGAAACTATCATACAGCAGATTCCCAGAAGGACTATGTCTGGTAGGAGTAGTCATTTTCACATTTGAAGGATGCATTGGCTCTTCTGTTTTGGTTCGAGTCTGATCTAGCACATACAACCTTGATGATCCACCAAGCTCGTTTGCCCCAGAAGGCAATTGACCATTTTTCTCAAAGTTCAATGGCCCTTTGTGACATCCAGCTACACTGGCGTGAGCCCTCTCATCACGTGACTTTGGAGAACCACGCTTTGGCACAGCTCCAAAGTCTGCAGCTTCGTCCATCTCTTGATGTAGGTGGCTAACTTCAACCACTGGAGACTCAGGAACAATTCCTTCTTCCATATATACTGTTAGCCTTGGACTAAGCTCCATATCTTCCTGACATGAATAGGTGGACTCTGGCAGTTTAACATTGCAGGGTGTGTCCATTTTCTCCCTTGGGCAAGTCAGCGTTTTAGGTGGTACAGTTGTAAACACATGATTGTCATCAACATTGTCACAGTGTCCAGAGTACTCAGGGGAATGCATGGCTACAGTTGATACATTATCCATAAACATATGTTTGTCTGTATTGGCAACAGGGTGAACAAATTCAACTGTTGTCCTACTGACGCCTGCTGCTGATCTGTAAGGTTCGGCTTTGTTCTGGTCTTTGTTATTCCAAACTGCATTCTTTATGTCCTTACTGAATGCAAATTTTTGAGGCAGGACAGGTACAAAAGTAATCAAAACGCTGCCTCTTCCATCCACAGTTACATAATCACCACTGAAGAAAGTGTGAATAGGATACTTCTTAACTGGAGAACCTGGCACAGAAACATTTTCATTCCACACTACTCTTGGTGAGGCTTCTGAACCGTCACATTCCTGAGGCATTTCCTCATTTCCATTAATAGCATAGAGACCTAAACATGGTTAAGAATGTCATTCATCAATTAAACAGAAGTAGATTTGAAACTCCAGGCTTGTAGTTGTGAAGTTGCCGAACAGAAATCATATCCATTGAACAAATGAGTTGCCATAAGCCGAGAGATGATTATACATAAATCCAGTGAAAATACCATTACTATTAGAAGCTTATAGTGCTAAGATATCAGCAACATAAACTAAACAAATATTCAAGGGAAGAATATGACTGGTATTGGTACCTTCATGTTCCAGACCCTCCTCCACAGCAGCAACATTAGCAGGTTCTTGCAAAGGGATTTCACACTGAAAAAGAGTTCAGAAACAATAGTACCAAGTATGATCCTTTTTTTTCCATTTTTAAACTATACGGTGTTGGAGTATATGTTAGGCCCATGAGGCTAAGGCCCATGTGGCCTATATATGGAAACTATATAGCTACCCTTCTAGGGTTAGCCAAGTAATGGAAAATTATTCCTCAAACATGGTATCGGAGCAGAGGACGCCGGGAAGCCAAATCCTTTACAGTAAGACCAGAAGAGTCAAATTCCACAGAACAAGAATTGTCAGCTGTAAAACGTCGAATAGAAAGAAGATTATGAACCATAGAAGGAGCAACGAGAACATCAGGAAGACGAAAGGAGCCATGAGCACCGGCGGTACCCACAGACGAGACAGGAATACAAGAACCATTAGCGACCATAATGGACGAAGGAAGAGAGGAAGAGGGAGAGTGAACCGATGAAAGTATACCGGGGTCAGGAGTAGTGTGGTAGGTGGCCCCCGAATCAGCGATCCACTCCGGTCCGACCGGAGGTGTCAGGCCCATGGTGCTGAACGAGCGAGCCAGGGCCGCCTGATCCCAGCCGGCGACCCCCGGTGGAGTCCCGGAGGGTGGAACCCACGGCGTAGCAGGGAAGGCGCCAGGTGAAGGAACGGCAGGAGGAGCTCCGGTGAGCATGGCCATCGGTGGGCGAGTGTCGGCGCCGGGGGTGTGGTAGGGCCACATGGAGATGCGACCGGACCACGGGTTCTGGAACGAAGGCCATGGTGCCCCCCCGTGTGTCCCAGCCGGTGCCGGAGCCTAGGGTTGACCACCCCGGCCACCCCCGCGGCCCCCCCACGGCGACGACGAGAGCCACGACCCCCCCCCCCACCTCCGCTCGGCCCGGAGGGAGGGCCCAGGAGAGACGACGGTGGTGGAGCCGACGACCGCAGTGGAGCGGGAGGACGCGGCGAAGTAGCAGCCAGGGCCGTCGAGGAGGACGAGGAAGTGGTCGAGCCCGGCTGGAGGCCCTGCGTGAGCTCCTCCATGACGAGATCGTCACGGACCTCCAGGAAGGTGGGGAAGGGCCTCTGGCGGGTGATCCACGTTCTGAGGTGGGCGTAGCGGTCGCTGAGCCCCCGGAGGACGTTGAGGACCAAGATGCGATCCTCGACGGGCCACCCGAGATCCCCCAGGGAGTCAGCCATGCCCTTCATCCGACGGCAGAACTCGCCGACGGAGAGGTCACCCTGGACGAAGGTGCGGAAACTCGCGTCGAGACGCAGCGCCCGGGCCTCAGCGTTGCCCAGGAACTGGCCCTCGAGGGCAAGCCAAGCCCGGCGCGCGTCCGGAGAGGTGCGGACGAGGTCGTGGAGGTCCAGAGAGATCGTCCCCAAGATCCAGGAGAGAACGATGCTGTCGAGACGAAGCCACGACGGCATCTGGACGGCGACCAAGGTGTCGACGAGGACGTGGTCGTCGAGGGTGTAGCGGCGAAGAGTGAGGAGGACCAGGTCCCGCCAACGGGCGTACGAGGGCGACTCCGGCTCGAGGACGACCGGAACGAGCAGGCGAATGTTCTGGACCCCCCCCCGCCTGGTAGTGCAGCTGAGCCACGAGCGGGTCGGTCGGGTCGTGCCAGAGGACGGCGGTGTAAGACACGCGGTGACCCGGCGAGGCAGAGGAGTAGGCCCCAACGTCCTGGCCCACGGGGGTGGTGAGGAGCCGCTCCGCCTCGGCGATCTGGCGAGCCAGGGCATCGGCCGCTTCGCGCTCGTGCTCCCACACGAGGGCGGCCGCCCGCACCCGTGCCTGCCCCTCCGCGGCAGAGGCACGTGCGGCGGCGAGGGCAGCGGCGAGAGACAAGGCGTCACGGCCAGCGTAGATCTGGGAAAGAAGTGGTGGCGGGGCCGGGAAGGCCTGGGCACCGGCAGGAGAGAGGTTGCCGGCGTCCAGCCCGGCGCCGGGAAGGTGGACGGCGTCGGCGGGGCGCTCTGTCATGGCAGCAGAAGCAGCCCCACCCTCCTCCGCGGTGGCTCCCTCCGCGTCGGGACTGGAGACCGCAGCAAGGACAGGGGCGGCGCTGGTGATGGGGTTCGGATCAGAGGAGAGGGCCACGGCCCCCAGGGCACCAGCCATGCGAAGATCGGCAGCAGTGGCCCCTAGGGCGGCAGGGATGGAGGGGGCGGACAGAAAATGGAGGTGGGGAACGGCAGAGTTGCCAGGGTGTGGGGGGCGGCTGGATCCAGCAGCAGAGGGAGGGAAAGGGGCGGCAAGGGAGCCAGGAAGGCCCCCCAGCCGCGGCGCCCCTGGAGGAGGAAGGGGGCGACGGGACGGGCCGGCGGTGGCTGAATCGGCCAGGGGCGGCCCGCCGGCGGGAGGAGCGGTCCTAGAGAGGATCTGCGCCCAGGAAGGTGGAGCCAGGGGTGGAAAAAAGGAGTAGAGGGAGGGAGGGGGTGGAGGGCGGCCGTCCATGGCGGGAGAAGCCGGCGGCGGCGCCCAGGTGGCCGGCGGCGGCCCAGCCAGGAAGGGGCGGCGGGCAGGGGAGAGAAGAAACAGAACCTAACCCAAAGCTGTAGATACCAGGCGGGGGGGGTCAGCTACCCTTCTAGGGTTAGCCAAGTAATGGAAAATTATTCCTCAAACATACGGAATAAACAACAAAAAAGTTCACCCAGATCTTCAATGAATCTACCTTTGTCCTGAAAAGAGATGGATCTTGAAGTTGCTGCATAGCATCAGTTAGCATATCCGTTGTCCGAAATGAATGTGGAACTTTGTGAACGACACTTGGATAAAGCTGAAATCTAGGAAATGCAATAAGGGACGGCCTCCAAACTTCTTTGCACGCACCAAAGTACCTAGCAATCATTTGACCGTCTGCCTCTGACATCTTCCATGGACTTGGCGATGCTTCTTTTGCAGCAACCCTCGTTTTCTTCAAGTGAGGAATATACTTGTCTATTGTCAACTTAACATACTTAACTTCTGGTTTATAGACATGTGGTACCTGTTAATGTGAATAGTTAAATTAGTATTTCAGAAGAAACAATTTTATGGAAAAAAAATAGATTATACAAAATTACCATCCTAGGACTAGCATGGTATTCAAATCTCTCACTGTTATGCAATAGCTTCCTCATGGTTCGACAATCTCCTTGTTTCTTTCTGTACCCCTGCAACTCTTGACCTTCATAAGCCAAAACCAGTATGAGCAGTTAAGGTAGCAAATGCCCAAGAAGGAAACTTGGTTAGCAATGTAACTTTTGAGCTCAAGAACTTGCTGTGCTCATCATCACAAAAGGATATCAACTCGCCCTTCATTCTTTCTCCCGGTTCTTCCCATCCGTTGAATCATCCTTAATGGTGAGACATTGGCATCGAAACAGATCACAAGATCAACCTCGACAATATCTAGTCCTTCCTCGCCGATTGATGTTGCCACCAAAACATTATATACCCCAGATCGAAATTTCTGTAAATGATCTAGATGATGAGATGCCATAAGTACTGCAAATCAAGAACTGACAGGAGTTATTGTCTGATACCTGCAAAATAGCTTGTTGAGTTTTTTGGCTTTGCCCCCTCATTTGGTTATTACCTGTCAAAGACCAAAGCTTGAATTAGTAATGTGAAACAACTATCTGGATTCATGATTCATCTACTGCATTTTTAAATGCCCCACATCTTGTATAAATTTCTGCTGTAGAAGTACCTAGACAAAGGGGACAAGGGGGTATTCACTAGGTTTAACCATTGTGTTTCAATCATTGCCTAGGGGCGTACCCCATATGCCGCAGGATGCCACAAGTTTTAGTTACACCATATCGCCTAGGCTACCCCAGCACCACAGGACACCACAACACCTCAAAAATCATGGGTTCAACTGAACACAATACCGCACTCATGCCACATGTTTTTTCCTAGTATATCCTAAATAATCTTTGTAATGTAGTACTAACTTTAATGTTCAATCACAAATACATGTCATTTTGGACATACATGGAATCAAGATCTTCAAAATTTAACTATTGATAGCCTTTAAAGTATTTTTACGGAACATTATAATTTCATGTGTAGATTCATTCTGAAAGGTACTTCCATGATATTATGATTTTATAGGCTTTTACATATGTATAGAAAGAGAAAGACCATTGTCGAAGTTACATCTTGGAGACTGTGTCGACAGAACAACATGGTTTTATAACCAGAGGAAGTAAAACAATAGCTAATCAGAACTACAAAAATATATCTGCATGACCTACTTCTGCAGAATCAGAATTTATATGAAACGAGATCCTCCATACCTGCTGAGCTTTGACCAATGAATTTAACAGGTCTGATAAGTTTATCATCAATATCCTGTAGTGAGCAATATATTTCACTGCATTGCAAAGCAATCACCAAAATATTCAACCTTTATGATAAACTGACGAACAGAGGACAATTAAAGTGTTTTCAAAGCAAACATACAACAATAACTTTGTATGTTATATAAGGAATGTGAACAAAATTTAACAAAACTGTGCATACTTAATATATAGATTACAGGAATTTGTCAAGGCAAAAGAGTGATTCAAGGACAGCTATGGCCAAACTTGTCAAAATACAAAACATTTTTTTCCCAATCATCAAATAGTTCAGAGTTCAGCAGATAAGTGCCAGAACAGGAATAGAAATGTATGAAAGAGCTATTTAGTAGTAGGAACAAAAACCAAGTTGCAAGGTTTGATTCTTACTTGACACTTTCTCGGTAATGGGAAAATATAATAATCCTCGAGTTCGTCAAATTGGAATCAGTACCTACGCCATTTACCGTAACATGTAAACATAATGTGTTCAAGGACAAAAAAACGTGTAAACATAATAAGCTATCATATGTGGATCAGTCTAGTTGATGTTAAGGAGCACTTGGAACTCCATGGCGGCATGAATTAAAACATAAGTCCTTCATAGGGGACATGCATAAATCAATGGGGTACAGTGCAGCGGTCACTCAAAACAGACGAAATAATTCCACATTTACCAGAATACTACTATTACTAGCATCATGTGTTCTGATAAATTGCAAACCGAACAGTCAAATCCAACAGACATAACACTACTTTGCTACAGAACAGTATACCATCATTACAACCTCTATTTCGAAAGGCGGTCCTAGGCACCGGCTCACTTAGCACCTAAGTGACTTTTCTAGGCACTTTCCCATCAAGACTGGTTTAGGCCTTTAGAGCATTGATCTATGTATGGAAGTGGGACAAATCGGAGATGGGGAAGATGAAATATGGTCATGAAACTCATGGATGCATGATGATGTCAAATCTCCTCTTTTTAACATGGCATTATTCTAGCTGACTGGAAAAAGGGAGCAAGACCAAAGGGGTTCAATTAGCTGACTGGAAAAAAGTAGAAATGTCTACACCAAGTGCTAATGTAATATAAGTTGTGTTTGTGTGCAGGTAGTCTTATACTCTTCTCTTTAATGCAATCATGTGCAGCTTTCTTGCATATCTGAGAGGTGAAAAAAGCCTGACCGCCTGGCTAAGTCCCTTTGAGACATTGCTTACAACATACAAATAAACAGAAGCACCATTGCCACACACACATAATACTCATAGAAACAAGCTTTAAGCCCAAGGTTAAAGATTTTGTGATGATTAGTTGTCCTCAAAAATATGTTTCCTATTCATTATAAATCTACTGATGTACCATTGAGTTCATAGAATAAAACATACACTCCCTCTTGTTGGAATTCTATTCTCTATTGATTAGGCTAACCCTAGAAGGGTAGCTATATAGTGTAGCATACATGGGCCTCATGGGCCTAGCCACATGGGCCACAGACATATACTCCAACACCCCCACAGTCTGAACTACCGACGCAGTGGAGTCAAACTGTACACCAGGAAAAGAAAATACATACGAGCCCCCCCACAGACGCAACTAGCCACTGGTGATGTTGAGGCTGGAGCGGAAGGCGGTGAAGGTCGATGACGGGAGGCCCTTGGTGAAGATGTCGGCGAACTGGGACGTAGTAGGGACATGTAGGACCCGCACCTCGCCGATGGCAACCCGATCACGGACGAAGTGAAGGTCGATCTCCACATGCTTGGTCCGCTGGTGCTGCACGGGGTTGGTAGAGAGGTAGACGGCACTGACGTTGTCGCAGTAGACAAGCGTGCTCCGGAGAAGAGGGTTATGGAGCTCGGACAGGAGCTGTCGGAGCCATGAAGCCTCGGCCACGCCATTTGCCACGGCGCGGTACTCCGCCTCGGCACTCCGCCTCGGCACTGGAGCGGGAGGCCACCTGCTGACGCTTGGACGACCAGGACACCAGGTTACCGCCCAAGAAGACAACGTAGCCGGAGGTGGAGCGCCGAGTGTCCGGACACCCGACCCAGTCAGCGTCAGTGTAGACAACCATCTCGGTGGAGGAGGACCGCCGGTGAAGGAGCAGGCCGTAGCCCACAGTGCCTCTGAGGTAGCGGAGGAGGCGCTTGAGGGCAGTGAGGTGGGGCTCCTGCGGATCATGCATATGAAGGCACATCTGCTGAACCGCATAAGTGATGTCCGGTCGAGTGAAGGTGAGGTACTGGAGAGCACCAGCAAGACTCCGGTACGCGGTGGAATCAGACACCGGGTTCCCCTCACCCTCGGACATCTTGCCCTGCGTGTCCACTGGAGTGGAGCAGGGGTTGCAGTCTGTCATCTCAGCTCGCTCAAGGATGTCAAGAGTGTACTGCCGCTGGTGAAGAAGAAGTCCAGCAGGATGAGGCGCAACAGTGACCCCAAGGAAGCGGTGGAGCACACCCAGATCCTTCATAGCAAATTCCTGCTGGAGAGAGGTGATGATACGGCGAAGGAGTGACTCACTGGAGGCGGTGAGGACAATGTCATCAACATAGAGCAGTAGATACGCAGTCTCCGCTCCATGGTGGAAGATGAACAGTGACGTATCGGACTTGGCCTCCACAAACCCCAGTGATCGCAGAAAGGCAGCAAAGCGATGGTTCCATGCCCGGGGGCCTGCTTGAGGCCGTAGAGAGATCTGTTGAGCCTGCAGACCATGTCAGGACACGAGTCAACAAACCCAGCCGACTGACTGCAATAAACTATCTCAGTGAGAAGACCATGCAGGAAGGCATTCTTGACATCCAGCTGATGCACAGGCCAAGACCGAGTGAGTGCGAGGGAGAGCACCGTGCGGACTGTAGCCGGCTTCACCACTGGACTGAAAGTCTCATCGTAGTCAACACCAGGCCGCTGAGTGAAACCCCGGAGAACCCAACGAGCCTTGTACCTCTCGATAGTGCCATCAGCCCGGCGCTTATGTGTCCAGATCCACTTGCCGGTGACTACGTTGGAGCCTGGGGGACGTGGCACCAGATCCCAGGTCCGGTTGGCGAGGAGAGCCGCGTACTCTTCCATCGCGTGGCGCCAATGAGGGTCCAGCAAGGCCTCACGGACGGAAGAGGGTACTGGAGAGACCTGCGAGCCACCGGGCATCGCCGCAAGAGCCCGGGGCTGCAGGGTCCCGGCCGCGTGTCGTGTCACCATAGGATGAACATGACGCGGGTGGCGGTGTAGGAGCGGGGGGTGATACACCGGGGGCTCAACGCGAACAGTGTGGGGCTGCGGTGACGGCGAAGGAGGGGCCACCGGCGGCGGCGAAGGTGCCGCTGCAGGCCGGGCCCGGCGCTGGTACACGAGGATCGGCCGGGCGAAGCGCGCAGTCGGAGCCGGAGGTGACGGCCGGGGACCCCCGTCAGTCGGAATGACAGGGGCCGGCCCGGAAGGGTCCCCGTCCATGCTTGAACGAGGAGCAGGGTCGGGGGAAGTACCGGCCGACGGCGAGCTGGGGCACGAGGCCGTAGAACCTGCAGGAAACAAAGGCAAAGGTGGCTCGACCACCGCATCAGTGGGTAAAAGGGAGGAGAGGTCAAGCCCGGAGGTGGAAGGGGTGGTGGTGGTGGAAAAGGGGAAGACAGACTCATCGAACACCACATGGCGTGAGATGAGGACCCGACGAGAAGTGAGGTCGTAGCAGCGGTACCCCTTGTGGTCCGGGGAGTACCCAAGGAAGACACAGAGAGTAGATCGGGGAGCCAGCTTGTGCGGAGCAGTGGCCGTGGTGTTAGGGTAACACGCACACCTGAAGACTCGAAGGTGGTCATACCTCGGAGGGGTACCGAAAAGAGCGTGGTGCGGCGTGGGAGCCGGGCAACCAGCGGAAGGAAGGCGGTTAAGGAGATAGGTAGAGGTGTGCAGGCTCTCTGCCCAGAAACGAGCAGGGAGTGAGGCCTGGAGAAGGAGGATACGCACGATGTCATTGGTGGTGCGAATCATGCGCTCCGCCTTGCCGTTCTGAGAGGTGTACGGGCAAGACATGCGCAACTGGACACCGCGAGAGAGGAAGAAGGCCCGGGAGGTGGAGTTATCAAACTCACGGCCATTGTCGCACTGGACGGCCTTGATGGTGAGGCCGAACTGAGTGGAAACCCCAGCGAAGAAATGGTGAAGCGCGGGGAATGTCTCAGACTTGGCACGTAAGGAAAAAGTCCACGAGTAGTGAGAAAAATCATCAACCACCACCAGATAGTACTTATAGCCAGAAATGCTGAGTACAGGAAACGTCCAAAGGTCGCAATGTACAAGATAAAAAATGCGAGCCGCATGTGAAGAACTAGAAAAAAGAAGACGAACATGACGGCCCATTTGGCACACATGACACAAATGCTCATCATGAGCTCGAGTACAACGAATGTCTGAGCTATGACTAAGCTGCATCAGGGCATCACGTCCAGGATGGCCGAGGCGTCGGTGCCAAGTAGTAGAAGAGGTGGTGGCGAAGGCAGCTGACAAAAGCGAAGATGGCGAGGCAGACGCCGGAAAACGGAGGGTGTAAAGGGGCCCCGTACTGTCACATCGGAGCAGAGGACGTCGGGTAGCCAAATCCTTCACAGTAAGATCAGAAGAGTCAAACTCCACAGAACAAGAGTTGTCAGCTGTAAAACGACGAATAGAGAGAAGGTTGTGAACCATAGATGGTGCAACAAGAACATCGGGAAGACGAAATGATCCATGAGCACCGACGGTACCCACAAAGGTGACAGGAAGACACGAACCATTTGCGACCAAAATGGACGAGGGGAGAGAAGGAGAATGGACAGAAGAAAGTATACCAAGGTTAGGGGTGGTGTGGTAGGTGGCACCCGAGTCGGCAATCCACTGAGATCCAACAGGAGGTGTCAAGCCCATGGTGCTGAACGACCGTGCCTGTGGCGGAACCGTCTGAATCGGCACATTATCGATAATACTCGTCTTCCATTAACACTAAGTATTCCGATAATGAACCAAGTCAAACACCTCCGTCGAGCACACCCGAAGGAGAACTCGAATAATCCACATTTTCATCCAGGATACAATAATGAATACAAGCTTACAATACTTAGTCCATTTCATACAATAGCAGTCTTGGAAATTTATTCATTACAATACCAGAGTTCAGAGTGCAATAATTAAACAGCGGAAACTAATTAAACATCTAGCGGAAAGCGACACAAGGATCCGTCTGTGCCCACCAGAAGAATCCTTCACCCAGCAGCCCACTTCTTAAGTTGCACCTGCAACAGGGGTAAAATAAACCCTAAGTACAAAATGTACTTGCAAGACTTACCCGACTAGTGGGAATATATATTTCCCGACTCTCAAGGATATGAAAGGTTTTTTAGTTTGCTGTTTCATTTTTTTGCCTGCAAAGCTTATTAAAGTGTATTCTTACTGGTAAATATTTAGCAGTTATTTTTTTTTATTAGCTAAACATTCTAGGTAAGCACCTGTTCTACTTTCAAGCAAGTGATAAGCAATCAGACTCATTTCTCTTTCTTTCCTTTCTTCCACCAACTTTATTATTCCAGTTGTTACTACGATGCCATGCCATAGTCAAGCCGTACCGTCTAAGCGACGGCGATTCGCGAATCAATGTGCCCAGCTGGGTACCCCGAAAAACACACGCCTCGCTCGTACCCTAGGCACGAGCGAGACCAACCCGTTCCACTCTTGTCACAGGTTCCAGGTCCCCGTCCAAACTTGGACTCCAAGCCCCCACACTTGAGGCCCGGCCTCAAAGTGGTGCTTAGACCTCCACCTATCCCCGCCTCCAATCAGTCGGTCCGGAAAGAGCCGGAGCCCATGACAAGAGAGTAACAAGTCTTCCTAGCCCCCATCCGCTAGTATATGCTCGGGATAATAAGATCTGTGACAAGACTATTGTCCATAACAACGAACAGTTCTTAATCGACACGGACAGGGAAACGATGCAACCAAGCTAAGCCCGTGGCCGCGGGACATAACTTGTCACACCCACCAGTACCCAAACCATATCCCTGCCCGGTCTCCAATTTTCTTTCACCTTCTTATTATGTGATACAATAATAATCACCTATTGTGAGTAACGACAGGTTACCCGCTACCGTCATCCTAAGCATCGCATCTACACGACCTGTACTAGTAGGACTCATAGGTTGGTGTATATGTGCAAGTAGTTTTCATATCAACTCCTGAAACGTAATGCAAACATATATATACCAAGTGATTAGTAAAATAGGGGTTATGCACCGGGGCTTGCCTTGGGCAGGCACGGAGTCAACAAAGTCAGTCGGCGGCTCCGGAACCTCCTCCGCTGCAAGGACCTCCTCGATCACCTCCACGACCTCCCGTACTTCTGGTCGTCGATGGTCACCACGTCCGCCTCCAACTCGTTCACTACATGCATGCAATGATGGTGCAATAAATTAATACTTAGACAACAACAACTCTTAAAAGTACACAACTACTAAGCTAATTAACTAACTCTAATGGTTAACATGCTAAGCTATCCATTACTTCTACTAAGCAAGAACTAGCTAGCCTAATATTTTCTACTAACTAAAATGCATTTCATGATAAATAGATAAATTTAGTTGAGCTCTAGAGACGAAGAAAATGACATAGACAGACAACTCTTGATTTTCAATGAATTTAGGAAGAAGAATCAACGGAATTGGAGTTCGTATGGTGAAGATATTGGTTGCGCAAAGTAGCTATTAATAATCTCTAAAAAAACAAAGGAACTTAATTAGCTCATGGCTTTCTCCCGTGACTTGCTCATGAATGAGGTCTTTAATCAAAGGAATAATGAAGACGGATGGCGCTGCTAGGGAGAAACAGAGGAAGTACAAGAGGAACTCGCGACATACTTACCGCAGTCCACTGATGCTACGATAGACGCAGTTTACACGGCAAGAACAGAGGAACTTGATTAGAGAGGAAGAGGTGGACAACAAGTCTGGCGAGCTCGCGATCGCGAGACGTCTCCTTTTAAGGACGAGAGACGCAGGGACGCTCGCACTGGAAAAGAGATTGACGTGCGCGGCGCAGCATACGGACTTTTGCTCTGGCGAGCAGCGACTTCCACGTGCACAGCAAATCTCCGTGCTACAGTGTTTTCTGCGCGCTACAGTAACCTCTGTGCTGCTACAGTACATTTCTGCGGCGCTGCAGCAACTCTGCTCTGCTACAATACATTCCTGCGGCGCTACAGTAGCCCTGCTTTGCTACAGTACATTTCTGCGGCGCTACAGTACTCTGCAGTGACATTTCGTGCTCTCTGGTTTTCTTTCGCAGAGGCAGCGCGCCGTGTGCGTGCGCGGGCATGCCTTGCGAGTGTGTTGTGAGCACGATCAGGGAATTTTAGAAAGAAAAAGAATTGTTAGCGCTGGAGTTGAATCAGGATGACAACAGTTAGTTGAACTGTGCTGAGGAATATTTGGACGAGGAATTAAATTAGAGCTCAAATTGAGAATTAATGCAACAAAATTTAATTTCTCATTTTGCCATAAACAATAATACATAAACATGATGCTCATGACATGGTTTAGTGATTTATTAATGCAGTAACACCGAGGGTGTTACAGTGCCAAGGCCGCCTGGTCCCATCCGACAGACCCGGGCGGGGTGCCGGGGGGAGGAGCCCATGACGGTGTAGTAGAGACGCCGGGAGGGGGAACACCAGTAAACATGGCCACCGATGGGCGAGTCTCACCCCCTGGAGCGTGGTAGGGCCACATAGAAATGCGCCCTGACCACGGGTTGTGGAAAGAAGGCCATGGTGTCCCCCCGGTGGGCCAGCTGGCGCACCACGACCTCCACCGCCCCCACCACGTCGGCGACGACAGCCACGGCCCCCCACCTCCGCTTGGCCCGGAGGGAGGAGGACCAAGAAGGAAAGACTGTGGTGAAGCAGACGGACGAGGGAGAGCAGACGGACACGTCGGAGTAGCAGCTAGGGCCGTCGAGGAGGACGAGGACCCCTGGGTGGCGGTGGACCCCGGCTGGAGGCCCTGAGTGAGCTCCTCCATGACGAGGTCATCACGGACCTGCAGGAAGATGGGGAAGAGCCGCTGACGGGTGATCCACGTCCGGAGGTGGGCGTAGCGGTCGCTGAGCCCGCGGAGGACGTTGAGGACGAGGATGCGATCCTCCACGGGCCAGCCCAGGTCGCCGAGGGAATCTGCCATGGTCTTCATCTTCCGGCAGAACTCGCCAACGGCAAGGTCCCCTGGACGAAGGTGCGGAAGCTCGCGTCGAGGCGCAGAGCGCGGGCCTTAGCATTGCCCAGAAACTGGCCCTCGAGTGCCAGCCAGGCCTGGCGAGCGGAGGTGGTGGTGCGGACGAGGTCATGGAGGTCGACGGAGATCGTGCCGAGGATCCAGGAAAGCACGATGCTGTCCAGACGCTGCCACAACGGAGTCTGGACCATGGGCGTAGGCTCGTCGAGGACGTGGTTGTCGAGGGCGTAGCGGCGAAGAGTGAGGACCACCAGATCCCGCCAACGAGCGTACGAGGGCGACTCGGGGTCGAGAACGACCGGGACGAGTAGCCGGATGTTCTGGACGCCGCCGGCCTGATAGTGGAGCTGTGAGACGAGGGATCGGCCGGGTCGTGGCGGAGAGCCGTAGTGGTGGAGGTGAGGTTGCCCGTCGAGCTGGAGGAGGTGGCCCCCCATCCTGGGCGAGAAGCTGCTCCGCCTCGGCGATCTGGCGGGCCAGAGTGTCGGCGGCGTCCCGCTCTGTAACACCCTCGGTGTTACTGCATTAATAAATCACTAAACCATGTCATGAGCATCATGTTTATGTATTATTGTTTATGGTAAAATGAGAAATTAAATTTTGTTGCATTAATTCTCAATTTGAGCTCTAATTTAATTTCTCGTCCAAATATTCCTCAGCACAGTTCAACTAACTATTGTCATCCTGATCCAACTCCAGCGCTAGCAATTCTTTTTCTTTCTAAAATTCCCTGATCGTGCTCATAACACACTCGCAAGACATGCCCGCGCACGCACATGGCGCGCTGCCTCTGCGAAAGAAAACCAGAGAGCACGAAATGTCACTGCAGAGTACTGTAGCGTCGCAGAAATGTACTGTACCAGCGCAGAGTTACTGTAGCGCGCAGAAATGTACTGTAGCAGCGCAGAGTACTGCAGCGCCGCAGAAATGTACTGTAGCAGAGCAGGGTTACTGTAGCGCCGCAGAAATGTACTATAGCAGAGCAGAGTTGCTGCAGCGACGCAGAAATGTACTGTAGCAGCACAGAGGTTACTGTAGCGCGCAGAAAACACTGTAGCACGGAGATTTGCTGTGCCCGTGGAAGTCGCTGCTCGCCAGAGCAAAAGTCCGTATGCTGCGTCGCGCACGTCAATCTCTTTTCCAGTGCGAGCGTCCCTGCGTCTCTCGTCCTTAAAAGGAGACGTCTCGCGATCGCGAGCTCGCCAGACTTGTTGTCCACCTCTTCCTCTCTAATCAAGTTCATCTGTTCTTGCCGTGTAAGCTGCGTGTATCGTAGCATCAGTGGACTGCGGTAAGTATCTCGCGAGTTCCTCTTGTACTTCCTCTGTTTCTCCCTAGCAGCGCCATCCGTCTTCATTATTCCTTTGATTAAAGACCTCATTCATGAGCAAGTCACGGGAGAAAGCCATGAACTAATTAAGTTCCTTTGTTTTTTAGAGATTATTAATAGCTACTTTGCGCAACCAATATCTCCACCATACGAACTCCAATTCCGTTGATTCTTCTTCCTAAATTCATTGAAAATCAAGAGTTGTCTGTTTATGTCATTTTCTTCGTCTCTAGAGCTCAACTAAATTTATCTATTTATCATGAAATGCATTTTAGTTAGTAGAAAATATTAGGCTAGCTAGTTCTTGCTTAGTAGAAGTAATGGATAGCTTAGCATATTAACCATTAGAGTTAGTTAATTAGCTTAGTAGTTATGTACTTTTAAGAGTTGTTGTCTAAGTATTAATTTATTGCACCATCATTGTATGCATGTAGTGAACGAGTTAGAGGCGGACGTGGTGACCATCGACGACCAGGAGTACGAGGAGGTCGTGGAGGTGATCGAGGAGGTCCTTGCAGCGGAGGAGGTTCCGGAGCCGCCGACTGACTTTGTTGACTCCGTGCCTGCCCAAGACAAGCCCCGGTGCATAACCCCTATTTTACTAATCACTTGGTATATATATGTTTGCATTACGTTTCAGGAGTTGATATGAAAACTACTTGCACATATACACCCACCTATGAGTCCTACTAGTACAGGTCGTGTAGATGCGATGCTTAGGATGACGGTAGCGGGTAACCTGTCGTTACTCACAATAGGTGATTATTATTATATCACATGATAAGAAGGTGAAAGAAAATTGGAGACCGGGCAGGGATATGGTTTGGGTACTGGTGGGTGTGACAAGTTATGTCCCGCGGCCACGGGCTTAGCTTGGTTGCATCGTTTTCCTATCCGTGTCGATTAAGAACTGTTCGTTGTTATGGACAATAGTCTTGTCACAGATCTTATTATCCCGAGCATATACTAGCGGATGGGGGCTAGGAAGACTTGTTACTCTCTTGTCATGGGCTCCGACTCTTTCCGGACCGACTGATTGGAGGCGGGGATAGGTGGAGTTCGAAGCACCACTTTGAGGCCGGGCCTCAAGTGTGGGGGCTTGGAGTCCAAGTTTGGACGGGGACCTGGAACCTGTGACAGGAGTGGAATGGGTTGGTCTCGCTCGTGCCTTGGTTACGAGCGAGGCGTGTGTTTTTCGGGGTACCCAGCTGGGCACATTGATTCGCGAATCGCCGTCGCTTAGACGGTACGGCTTGACTATGGCATGGCATCGTAGTAACAACTGGAATAATAAAGTTGGTGGAAGAAAGAAAAGAAAGAGAAATGAGTATGATTGCTTATCACTTGCTTGAAAGTAGAACAGGTGCTTACCTAAAATGTTTAGCTAAAAAAATGACTGCTAAATATTTACCAGTAAGGATACACTTTAGTAAGCTTTGCAGGCAAAAATGAAACAGCAAACCAAAAAGCCTTTGATATCCTTAAGAGTCGGGAAATATATATTTCCACTAGTCGGGTAAGTCTTGCAAGTACATTTTGTACTTAGGGTTATTTTACCCCTGTTGCAGGTGCAATTTAAGAAGTTGACTGCTGTGTGGAGGATTCTTCTGGTGGGCACAGACGGATCCTTGTATCGCTTTCCGCTAGATGTTTAATTAGTTTCCGCTGTTTAATTACTGCACTCTGAACTCTGGTATTGTAATGAATAAATTTCCAAGACTGCTATTGTATGAAATGGACTAAGTATTGTAAGCTTGTATTCATTATTGTATCCTGGATGAAAACGTGGATTATTCGAGTTCTCCTTCGGGTGTGCTCGACGGAGGTGTTTAACTTGGTTCATTATCGGAATACTTAGTGTCAATGAAAGACGAGTATTATCGATAATGTGCCGATTCAGACGGTTCCGCCACACGCTCTCGCTGCCACACAAGGGCAGCCGCACGGAGGCGCTCCTGACCGGCGGCGGCCGCGGCACGGGCGGAAACCAGCGCGGTGGCGAGAGCAGAGGTGGGCCGAGGAGCGACGAGTGTGGTCGAGGGCGGTGCCGGGAAGTGGAAAGCGCCCGGGTTGGCAACGCCGCAACCCAGCCCAGCGATCTCCTCAGTCGCGGCGCCTCCAGCGGGAAGGAAGGCACGCTGAGAGGGCAGGCCGGTTGCAGCCGCTGCTGCAGCTGTGGCAGTGGAAGTGGCCGTGGCGGCCAGATCGAGGACGCCAGCGCCGGGGAGGAAGAAGGCACCCGGAGAGATGGGCAGGCCGGTTGCCGCTGCTGCAGCTACGGCGGCGGGAGGAGCCGTGACGGCCGGATTGAAGACGCCATCGCTTGGGAGGAACACGCCCACGCCTGGGAGCACCGCGTCGGGCGCGGTCGGGTCCCCCCCCCCCCCCCCGGCAGCCGCGACTGGAGAGCCCACAAGCTCTACCACGGAGGCGACTGTGAGGGACAGCCCCGCAGAGGTCACGGCGGCGCCCAGCTCAGCAGGGGAAGCGGCGGCGACTTGAGCCCATGTGGTGTAGCCGGGTAGGGGAGGAAAGGTGAGGAAGGGAGGAGGTGGGGGCCTGCCATGGCCGGGCAGCGCGCCGGCGGCGGCGGCCAGGCAGATCGGGATCGGGAGAGGAGAGGGGTGAGGAAAAGTTAGGCTGCTGATACCATGTTGGAATTCTATTCTCTATTGATTAGGCTAACCTTAGACGAGTAGCTATATAGTGTAGCATACATGGGCCTAGCCACATGGGCCACAGACATATACTCCAACACCTCTGTTCCAAATTGTAAGTTTTGTCCTAAGTCAAACTTCTCTAGCTTTAACAAGTTAATAGAACAATGCACAAACATCTACAACATAAAACTAGATTCATTAGATACACCATCAAATATATGAGTGTATTTATTCAATATTGTAGATGTTAATACATTTTTTCTATAAATTTGGTCAGAGTTAAACAAGTTTGATTTCATTACATACACCATGAAACATATGAGTGTATTTATTCGATATTGTAGATGTTAATACATTTTTTCTATAAATTTGGTCAAAGTTAGACAAGTTTAACTTAGGACAAAGTTAAAACTCAAATTTTGAAATGGATGGAGTACAACATTAAGAAAGAAGGTTACTTACTGAAGTGCTCAAGCATCAGCCTTTTCAATTCCTCTACTTTTGGAGTTGTACTCGTACCTTGAGATGAGGAAAGCTTCATCTTTTGTTTTAGTCGCCAAAAGAGGTCGTTCTTGCGCATCAAGTTCAAAAACCTTCAATAAACAAGAACAGCGCTAAAGATGAACATAGATAAAAGCTTGCTTGCAAACTAACACACAAAAGCAAGAATAAGTATCAACTCTGTAATCATCACAATCATAATTCTATCAGTATACTCATATGACGAGGGCACAAGTTTAATACTAATCATCTTTGGGTATTAATTAATTAAGTTCTGGAATGGGCAAGTTTCCTGAATGGTAACTACAACTGCCAAAGTACCAATATCGCGCAACCATGCAGAAAATTTAGCTCGATGTTCATAAAACTTGTAATCCAGTTAGTTAAAAAAGAATTCTATGAAGTTGAACAGGATAGGCAGAAATTATTTAACCACTAAGATGTACGTTGTCAAAAAAAATCACTAAGATGTTTATTATAAATTTATATCAATAAGACACATTATGTACAATTTTAGAAATGCATGGACCCAGCAAGGAAATAGTGCCCTCTGTTTCTCTTCCCAAATTCCTTGCCTTAACTGTGTAATTTTCTTGAAGTTGACCTTTTTCTCAAAATTTTATTTAAATTTCCTAAGACTTCTAAATCCAAGAAAACATCAAACATTACCTAAATAAGTAAAAAGAGCAAACAACATATGGCAACTGGTTGCAGTGCAGCTACAGGTATCACAAGTAAACGTTCCTATTTGGTTAAATTTATAACCTTGAAGACAGCTCAAATGTGATTAAGTTGCACTGAACCATTCTACATGAAGAACACACTACGGCTGTCAACAATACGGACTAGTAACTACTGCTGCATCAAGAAAACAGGTCAGTCAGAATTTCCATACAGCTTTACCAAAGAGAATAGTCCTCAGTCCTCACATGCCTCATACTCCCTCCGTTCCAAATTATAAGTCGCTTTGCCTTTTTTGGTACATAGAATTTGCTATGTATCTAGATATAACGTATTCTAGATACATAGCAAATTCTATGTACCAAAAAAGACAAAGCGACTTATAATTTGGAACGAAGGGAGTATTTATGAGCCTAGTATGCATCACTGCAAATAAAAATTAAAAAGTACATTTATGTAGCAAAAGTGTGAAGACAATACCCTCCCTTCAACTTCTTGTCAAGATACCCATGTGCAAATTGGGTTCCATGGCTCAAAAGCAACCTCCTTGTGTGACAAAGTGGGCCAAGAATTACAAAAGACCTTTCAATTTCCCCTCTCTCAATTTCATGGATATTTGGTGGGGGTGCTTCCTTGAATTTATCCTTAAAATTCAGCAGTTCATATTGGGTCCACTGGTGAAATCATGTGAGCAACTAACGATCATCAGGGCACAAGTGGATAAATATTCTTATAATCAAATGCATGTAAACATAATGATTGTGATTTTAAAGGTATGATAAACATACATTGGCATAATCCCGATGGTCAATCACACCAGCATCACGCAATCGATTAATATGTGGGCGCACAATATCCAAAAGCATATCAGCGACTTGAGTAGCATCACTGCCAGAAGGGACCTACACTGGAACAAGCGACTTTTACATCACAGAGGAACAGTGTATTGTCAACAAAAGTTCACACGTACCTGCACAACTTCAACTTTGCGTGTGTTAACATACTGGTTCACTCTAGAATCCTCTTCATCACAATAAATTAGCTCCGAAATGTTTAAATTGTCTAGAACACTTTGGATCTTTGAATGCTTGGCTGAACCACAAGTAGGACAAGATTGGAAACTTAGATGGTGCCTTCATGATTGGGCAAGTAAGTCTATATTAATGTAGAAACTTACATCCTGGTGTAGCAGTTAGAGCTAAAATCCTTAAAGGCACACGAGCTGCCAGCAACTGCGAATGTGACAGAAAATAAAGACTGATCAAGCCAAGTTGCACAGCATTCAAAAAACTAGTTGACTGATGTTCCCTCTAGTCAGCAATAAGTGACGCTATGGGGTTGTCTTAGGTCATCAATCCCGAACTTCAGTTACAGATTATTTTTTTATGTGTGAAGTTTAGATATTCGATTATTCAAATGATCTGAGTAACTTGTCACAAAATGTATTCATATAATTATACTTTTGATATGTTTAATAGCATTTTGCAACAAAAGGTACTAGTCAAAGTTTTGTTTGGAAACCATGTCAATTCAATGTCCAAAACACCACTTATTTTTTTGTGACTAAACAGAGTATTATAATGAATCAAAAGAGCTCACAATGGAGCAAAATGATGACAACAAAATAGGATTTCACGTGCAGATAAAACAAATGAGTACAGTACATGACAGTGAAACATACCTCTCGGATAACCATGCAGTAAGCATAATTTCCTGATGCTTTATGAGCCTCATCTATCACTAAGCAAACTATTTGCTGTACCATGCATATACCTGTTAAAACCAAAGTTCATAATGAAAAATTGGAGAATAATAAAAGTAAATTTTAAGCATATAACAAAAGTAAGACCATAAAACAAAAAATCAACTATATAGAGTAGTTCTTAAATGCTGATTTGGAAGTAAGTTCGTGTTCAGTTATCATTCTAAAAATAGTAAATGGACCTCCAACTGATAGCAAGATGGATTAGCAATAAACAACCCAAGAATATCACTACCTCCAGACAATGGAAACAGCTTGTTTTCTTCTTGTTTTTGTTGTCTGAGCCTCTGAGGGTCAAGTTTAATTGACTGGAACTAGTAATAAAGATTGCCAGAAACGGTCAGAAATAATCACCAGATTGTATATCATTCTGAAGAACTTGTGGAGTGACAAAGAACACTCGCTTTGACTTCCAGTGAACTGATCGAGTGGAAGGGCAAAGACCTCCTTTCATATCTATTATCCACTCCTGAAAATACACAATTATGTCAGTTTCCAGCATGCAGCACAGAAAAATGTGCAGCACAAAGCAAAAATGAGATTTATAGATACCAGACTAGTATTTCTCAAGTTTGTTTTTGATCATGGAACTCTAAAACTGAATTTTTTACCGCCGAACCATCAAGACCAGAGAAATTTGGCCACCTAACTTGTTTCAAAGGTGGTTCTGTATTTTCTGAAAACAATAAAGTTGGTTTATTTTAAAAAAAATCATAACTAATTCAATTGATATCAGCAAAATATGAAACCAGTACCAAAATATTTCTAAAAATATAATCCATTTGTTGGTGCTCTATTTGAAGTTATTTGTTTTTTATTTTTCCCATTACCAGTGTTTTATTGCTCGTAGTCATGTCTATTACTTATTAAATCATAATTTTGCACTATATTATACCCGAGATTGACCTTAAGAATCCATAATAGACTATGAGTAAATAAAAGATATGGAAGATGGCACCAACCTTGCAGGTGCCATGCTCCACTAGATATATCATATTTAGCCATTGCAACTAGTATAGCATCGCTAGCCTCCAAAAATAATTTGGTTAATTTAAACAACATATTTGGTTTGAGTACGGATTCTCTTGTCCGATCTCTAGGTTTAATATAGCACAAAATGATGATTTAAATAAATAACAGACATGACTACAATCAATAAAACACTAGGAATGGCAAAAAATAAAATCCAAATAACTCCAAATCCAGCACCGATAGACACATTATATTTTTAGAAAAATGTCGGTACCGGTTTCATATTTTTATGATTTAAAATAACTTTTAGTTATCATTTTTTTAAAAATAAACTAGCCTCATTATTTTCAGAAAATACAAACCCACCTTTGAAACCAGCTAGATGGCCAAATTTGTCCGGTATTGATAGTTCGGTGGTCAAGGATTACTAGTTTGAAAGTTGCATGGCCAAAAACAAACTCGGACAATAATTGGATGGCCAAAAATAGACTTCTCCCTAAATAAAATAAGAAAATCACCAACAGCAGATTTATTTGCAGTACCTGTGGTATTCCCACTGTATTGTAACATGCCTCAATTTGCTGAGTAACAAGAGGACGTGAAGGGCAAGTAAATATGATTTTCCCTAAATTTCCATTGTAAATAAAACAAAGTTTCAGCATCAATTTCCACAAGTTCATAAAATACATAAAATACAGCATCGGAGAGGTAAACGGTTAAAATGCGATGCAAAACATTACCTTCAGGAAACCATCGAAAGTAGTTGTACATCACTACCGCAGCAATAAAAGTTTTGCCAAGTCCAGTTGGCAAAGCTATTAATGTATTGGTAAACAGAGCCTTTGCAACCATATACTTCTGGTACTCTCGGACTTCTACATTAGCTGCAACGCATAAAAATAATAGCCAAAATAAATTACAAAAGCTAGATATGCTGCTTGGATTACATATAACAAGATAACTATCTAGTATCTAGTGAAGTGTACCCTTAAATATTTAAAGAGCAAACATGGTTCTACAAGAACTAAACAATAACCATTAACCAGAAGAAAATGGAAACTCTGACAGGAATTTTTCATTGTCTATTTTCCAAATTGCTTAATTGCATCCAATTATTTGCATCTGAGGAATGAAACTTTGTGCATCCATGTTGAAATTTGGGGGTTTCCCTATGGTGTTTAGGCAGCTACCTGCTACAAAATCAAGGATTTCCTCAAATAGATAAAAGAAACTGGAAAAATTAGAAGTGATGCGCGTCAACAACTCACAATCAAGATATCATTTAGTAGAATGCATATATCATTCCCATGCTATACCACTATACTAAAATAGTGCTATTTAACAGTTGTTAGCAGATGCAATGGGCAGAGCAATAGAATCAACCATGTGAGCAACAACCATGTAATCCAGTTGTACTCAGGAATACGACAACCACAATGCACTCAATACTTAATCTACAACAAAAAGCAGAAACCCTGACGGTAGTTTGGGGAACTCATGTGAAGGCCTAGTAAAACCTGCATTCTAAAGACGTGGATAATTAAGCGAAGAGATTCCAAATAACCAACCTAAGTTGTTGCACCAATACCATCCCCAAAAAATGGCATTTGCTTGATACAACAAAAAACATATTGCCAAGGGTGGACAGGCTCCTAGTCTATTATATCCACTTCAACTAAAAGAGGTGCATGCTTCTATGGGTGTAGTGCTTTTCCAGCAAACTAAACTACTTATCCTCATGTTTTAGTTTATTGCTTGATTTCCTGTTGCAATCGCCTACCTAGTATGGCTGCTCACATGCTTGACAAAACAAAGTTTAGAGTCGGGTTTCGCATCCCTGAGTATCTGGTACACTTCAGTACCAGCAAGAACTTCTGGGAATGTATATCCTGAAGCAAGATGACTGCCATTGTTGACTAATAAAGTCCCAACCATTCACTAAAGATTTCTATTTTCCAAGTCGGCTCCACCCATAAGCTGAATCCCAGCATGAAAACCAGAACAAAGAACTGCTATTGGCAAAATGCAGCAGAAATTCAAACCCCCTCACTTGGATAGATCCATGTCTTCACAGCCTCGTGGTCCAGGGCAACCGCGCAGGGATCATACTCAACCTCCACATTGGGCCGACGGGAGCATCCCTTGCCAGCACGCTTGCCCCGACCCCGACCCCGACCCGAGCATCCCTTGCCAGCACGAGCTGCAGGGCGCCCCCGGCCACCAGCCGGTGCCAGTGCCGGTGCCACCTCCGCCGCAGCCCTCTCCTTCTCCCGCTGCCTCCTGGTGAAGGATTCGACGAATCGGTCCTCCACAGCCTTCTCGTCCGCCTGTCGCGAGCACCCCTCGCCTGCGCAGACACCCGGCCGACCTACGCTGCCGCCTGGTTCAGCCCCCACGCCCCACGGCGCCGCCTGCGCGGGAGCTGGAGCGGGCCTCTCTTTCTCCAGCCGCCTCTTAGTGAATGAGTCGACGAAGCGGTCGAGCGTCGACTGCCGCGCCGCGCCGCCGCCCGCCGCCGGTGGCCTGTGAAGCGGCGCCGTCGCCGATGGCTCGGGGGGCCGCGGTGGCAGCGGATGACGCACCGGCGTCGGGGCGGGGGCGGGGGCGGAGGCCGACGCGAGGGCGCAGGCGCGGTCGATCTCCTGCACGGCGGCCTCCCAGTCGAAGCCCTGCGGTTAGGGTTACGTGAGCGGGGCGCGAGGAGAGGCGGGGAGATTGGGGGGGGAGGGAGAAGCGCTTACGTCGTCATCGTAGAAGTCGTCGACGGCGAGCCGCGGTGGCGCAGACATCCACCGCCGGGGCGTTGGAGAATCTCGGCGAAGGTCGGGGAATGGGGTTTTGGGGAGGGCGCGGGCAGTTTGGGCGGGGAGATTGAAAGGTTTGGAGAATGGAGAGGGGCAGAGCCGCAGAGGGCGTAACGGAGAAGACGATGAGCCAGCTGCCAGCATGGGCCATTAGCCCACGGGTTTGGCGATCAGCCCGACAAAGTTTTGGAGTCCCGGCCCAATTTCTAGCGGGCTATCGGGCTCTGCTATGAATGTACTCCCTCCATTCTAAATTATAAGGTATTCCCAGAATCTTGGAGAATCAAAGCATCTCAAGTTTGACCAATATTATATAGATAATTATAAAAATTCATGACATCTAATAGGTACTATATGAAAATATAATTGATGAAGAATCTAATGATACTTAGTTGGAATCATAAATGTTATTATCTTATTCTATAAATTTGGTCAAACTTGAGATGCTTTGACTCTCCAAAATTCTTGGAATGTCTTATAATTTGGGATGGAGGGAGTACTCTGTAGTATATTTATTTATTTATATAATAAAAAAACTATAATAAAGAAATGTTCAGAAACTGAAAAGTTTTTTCCCATATAAACAAGCGAGACATATATCATTGTATTAAGATAAAGAAGAAATGGGTATAAAACCCTTACAAACAACACTCAACACGAGCCAAGATGTGCCTCACTAGAAATCCAAGAAGTACAAAAAAAAGCTAAACTTAAAAAAAAACTTTGATGATTGGTGGTCTGATGCAAATTCCAGGGTTGAAGGGAAGGTTAGGCAGGGCCTCAATTCTTTGGTCATCTTGGGTGCTTGGTCTATTTGGAACCTCCGCAGCCGGTGTGTTTTTTTATGGAGTCTCACCAAGTCTTTCCTTGATCATGGTCTAAATTAGAAATGAGCTGAAATTTCTAGGTTAAACGGGTCACGTGGTATCTCCTACCTCCATTCCCTAGCACATGAGGAATGCTAGGTCAGGGTTGTGGGAGCTGGTCTTGGTTAGTTTTTTTTTAAAACCGAAAGATCTACATAGATGGCTTTTGATTCGTTCTAAGTATCTACTAAGGTTGGCAAGTTGCTTTTTTATTTGCTCTATATTTAAAATTGTATGTCGTTCTAATTTTCTTAGATTGCTGCTATGTATCTAAACATAACACATATCTAGATGCTACTATGTATCTAGATATAATACATATCAAACCTTCTAAGATATCCTATGTGATGCTATGGGAATCGTGAAAATTTTGAAATAAAATTAAGTGAAGATGATATGGATAGTTTGCATTAAGATGTAAAAAAATTAGTGGGATGACATAGCTATTAGCGGAGATGATGTGGATAGTTAGTGGAGAATATTGTGGATGACTTGTATGTTAAGATAGATTTCTAGTGGGGATTAGCTTTATAAGGGATATAGATATAGATAAAGCCATGTAACAAACCCTCGTTGAGGAAGTCATAAGCCAGCCAACATAACCAAATGACAAAGAACACCCGACATGTTGGATTTGAATAAAACAAAGAAAGCGTGATAGCTTGCCTTTGTAGACTCTACGGATCTTCCAAATGGATCGAACACGGTTTATCCAGGCCATCGTAGGTTGACTTGGCTTGATATAGTTTAATAGTAATATATAACCGCTGAGTACATCCGTCAAATTAAAAACTATAGTATTTGATGAATTATTTCTCTACATAGCATACACGGTTTTACCAAATACTAGCTAGTTGTTCCTCGAAGGCTTCTCTATTTTTAATATTTCTTTCAAATGACATTAGGTCTCTATCATGCACTATCAAATACCGCAACTGAACCTTTCCATAGGGAGAACGCGTCTTCTTGAGTGTAATAGCGATTTGTATACTAAATTTTTCTATCACGTGTAAATAAAAGTTGCATTTCTCGCAACTTCTCTACATACACACAACGAGTGGCGAACCTAAGTAAAAATATCATTTTTTATGACCCAAGACAAAAATGCCCTGTTTGGTTCATGAATGTTAAAGTTTAACTCTCATCACATCAATGTTGCGGTAAATGGACGGAGTACTAAATGTAGACTAATTACATGCATATCGACATAGATTAGGAGTAATTTATGAGACAAATCTATTAAGCCTAATTAGTCCAAAATTGAAAACTTTTTGTCAAATAAGACGAAAGTACTACAGTGTTTGTTAAACTTGAATCTAATCAAACAGGCCCGTAGTCATCATAGTCAACTTTATTATGTGATATACATTTTCTTGAACTTAGAAAAATTGCCAAAGAATTTACAAATTTTGTCAGAGTTGATGGACTCCCATAAAAACCCCCAAGATTCACCCATGCATATACAACTAGAGGTTGCTAGCTAATGGGGCAGAGCTCGGCTAGTTTAGAAGTTAGGTGTTATTTACAGCATCTGTCCTGAGTTAACTTCAAGTTTATTTCGATCAAACCAGAATGACACTACAATACTAAAAGGTTGTAGTTAAATATTGTTACACTAATGGTTAGACAAAGGCCCATTTAGCTTGATTTCAAATGACTCGGTTTCTTGCTACAGTGCATGGAGAAGTCAGTGCTAGTAAAATCAAAATTAATGGCTTCATCGACTTTTTTGAATTGAAAAAGATAAATGGCTCCTTGAGCTGGCTACCATACAGGGCCAGAAATATATTCCACCTCACAAAAACAACCTTGATTTTGAAGGTTTTAGAAAAGTCCGGCCTGAACCCGGTGTCAAACAAAATCATAAAAATCAATTTTTTCTTATATATGGTCGGTGCACCTATTCGGCTTGGGCTTGATTTTTAGGCTTAATTGCACCGAGCTCTAAGTTGGCTCAGTCTAAGCTTGGCCCACGCCGTCGCCGTGAAGCGCTCAGATCTAGAGGTAGAGCTGATCTAATTGCTCTCAAAGCGGCTCTCACTATATACAACACGTCATTACTTAAGGCATGCTCTGTTTGCTTGACTTATCAGTCGTACTTTTTCAGCGAAGGAACAATATTTTTTTCTCACAACAAATCAACGAACAATATTTTCAACCATGACTTTTCAGCGAAACGAATAGGGCCGTTTGCTTCCTCTGGTCGTCAATAGTGTAGTTTTATAGTCTCTTAATTGTTTTTTTTTGAAACAATAGTCTCCTAATTATAACTTTTGTTTCTTTTTTTTCGGTAGTATAATCTCAAGATTATTACAGAACCGTGTCTTTTGAAAACTCTCCTTCCTCCTTTTAATGAAATACGTACCTTATGATACGGTCAAGGAAAAAACATACAACGCGTCGTTGGCGTGTAATGGGCTAATGTCAGTAACATTCTGCGTAATACTCCTACTAATAATGTTGGAAACGCGTAAATAAATTCGCATTTCTCGCACATGTCTAGTCCATTTCGACAGGACGCGTTAGCCAGCAGTCCAACACGGCACTCGACGACAGCTCCACCAATTTACTCTTTGTTTAGATGGCTGAAATTTGAAACTGACAACTGTAGCACTTTCGTTTGTATTTGGTAATTAGTGTCTAATTATGGACTAATTAAACTTAAAAGATTCATCTCGTGATTTATAACTAAACTGTGTAATTAGTTTTTTTTATCTATATTTAATGCTTCATGTATACGTGCAAAAGTTGATGTGATGGAGAGTGAAAATTTTTTAACTTTAGCAACACAACTAAACAAGGCCTTAATTAAATTAACTAGGTAGCGTGCCCGTGCATTGCTACGGGATAGCTAATATTTTGTACTAAAAACACACGAATCGCATGGTAAAATAACAAAAATGACAACACCTATTCCTTAGAAAAAAAAGGTTGCGGCGGAGAAGAGAACTACAGCCGCCTCCATGATAATAAGAACACTCGACCAGCTCACACTTGGAACAGAATGTCTTCATCATGCCTAACCTATCATGAGTAAATTTGGTATTAAGATATTAGGTACCAAGTAGTTGAGAGGATTCCAATATATAATTACATATGACGATACCGAACGTTAATTGCACATGGCAGGTGCAGCTAAAATATTTGTGCATGATTAAGTTTAGCAATGTATGTTATGTAGGGAACATGGACAGCAACATGACATGTGCTACTATATGTATATGACAATGTCTTGACTTGCAATAATCATGTTCAAATCTGACCCAACGTGTGATACTGAAAAGTTATTGTTGGATGGAAACATCAATTTTTAAGTAGCGGCCCCTTTCCAGTATTCTGAAACAGGAGCTAATATTACCCTCTCCTTGCAACCAATTATCCAGAAACCACAATACCTACTTCCAGCATGGACAAACTTACAGTTATAGAATGTTTCTCTGGTATAACTTAGTAGTGAGGGGAGAAGTTTGGAATTATTTATTTATGGAAGAAATGTGTAATGGCTACAAGCCATATAAGTCTCGCAAGAGAACTGTAAAATATAAGAACCAACAGAATAAAGGAAAATTATCTGGAGAAGATCCAGTAAACTGCTTTGCTAATTTTCAATCTGAAGGAGCTGTGTCCATATTTCTGACAAGCTCTCATCCTTGTGAACTGCATATCTTTCCGATCCACCTTCAACTTCTGAAATCTCTTCCAAATTACCACCACCCTCGTACGGAACAACTCGTGACCCTGCTTTGTGTCCAGCCAGCTTGGCCGACCTATCCTCGCTGCCTTGGAAGAGTGTCCTCCTAGCCTCCAGTGTGTCCCTCACATTGCCTCCTTTCAGTAGCTTCTCCTCCGTCACCACTTTGATTGGGGTAGCATCCGGAGCAACAGCAATCTCAACCTTGTAGTCACAATTGTTTGCTTGGCGCACTTTGCGATATGAAGGCAGTGACAGCTTCTTGTTCCTGATGGATGAAGGAGCTGCCGTGGCCGGCGGAGGGTGAGGAGCTATCACGGCCGCCAGCGGGTGAGGAGCCATTGCATAGATGGATACAACTAAAACATAAAGAATGACCAGTTAATTGAGCAATTGCATCAGATTTTATAAGATTCTGGGCATTCCAAATAGATATGCCAATAACCAAGATTCTTCATTGATTGCATATCTATGAATGCAATATTGAATATCATTACTGATAAATCTTTCAAAAAAAACAGTAGCCAATCTGAATCTTTCAAAAAAAACTGCACAGGTAAAATAATTACTGATAAATCAACTATGAAACAAATGCATGACAAATAAAAAAGAACTTTCTGTTGCCCAATAAGATGGTATTAGGCCATATAGTAGGAACTGACAAAATCTACGTGCATATATTTAAACCAATAAACCTTGATGGCCCTGCGTTCTTTAACAAATGAAGCTTGAACTTTGTTTTTCATGTAATCAATTTTCTGATTGAAGTACCACTTTGCAGGCCTAGGTTCTATATTGTACTTCTTACAGAATGGAACCCATTTTCTAGCAAACTCCGGAGTTCCAGAGCACATCAAAAGTCAGCATAGCAGCTCCATCGTCAGACCTGCTGCCCCTCCCAAAAAAAAGAGAGGAAGGAAAACATGTTCTAGAAACAAAATAAGACTACCTCCACAAATTGGGCAGGTGGCTCTTAGTTTGTTCAGTAATTTAACTGTAAATTGGCCCCCATTGTTTGTTTCTATTTCCATCCTAAATTTTGCAAGCAGTATGACCACTAAACAATTGGCACAGACAAAATTGTAATGCTGACCGTGCTTTCATATGCCTGTCTACTTGGCCGCAGGGACGAGTTTCTGCTTCTGATGATTGCTGTGCGCCAAGGCTCGACAAGTGGGTTGTGGTTGCTGACAGGGTTCCTACAAACATATTGTTTGGTCCTTGAGATAACAAGAATCGACCACCTACAGTAACTGCACAGTCCATCCAAGCACTGCAGCATGACATGGTTAGATTGCATAAGTACTGAACATGTAAAGAATCAAATCCTGAAAGGGAAGCTCAAAAACACTTTTACATGATATTATGATAATAACTATAATCCAAGGCTGAAAATTTTAGGCAGGTCCAAATCCTTCGGAACCCAAACTCTTGACCTTTCTAATGGCATAAAATCCATGCCATCAACAAAACCAAAATGAATTTAGTTCAAACTCCTGACATTTCTTCATCATCATGTAAGGAGTAACCAACAGAAAGGACAACAATTTATTTTTCCAAGCATGGGACAACCCTATATGCTCATGTTAATTTCCTTGTAAAATAGGCTAGTCTATCTAACCTAATGTAAAATAGGACGTATGTCAGTATATCAAAACCTGAGAAACACAAAGAACTACAGGCTATTAAGTAATGACATATATAGTAGCATAATAGTTCTCTTGGTGAAATAAGCCACTGGACAATCAACAATAACAATATTGCTTCACAGTATGCAATTTTAATATTTATCTTGAAAAAGTGCCAGGTCAAGTTGAAAACATTCAGCCATGACATTTTGAAGACAAGGAGATGAAAATCATCATCGACTAAATAAGAATTAGGCACCTTCAGTAACACATGAGACAACCAAGGTGGTAATAACAATCCTGTATAAACCATTCACATGGATTAACATGGTACCTGCAGTCCTGTACTCACCTATTTCTGAAAATATCCTAGGAAGACCATGCTGGATAGCACACTCCAAGAATCCATATGCTTTGGGAAAATTTCAACAGAAGCTCATTTGTTAGCTGAAAAGTGGATGAAATTCACAAGGGTTTAATTAGCATAATGCAAATGACAAAAACTACAGCTGCTGATATTTGTACATGCACCTCTGCAGCAATAAAAAAGATATATATACATTTCTGCAGAAGTGGATTTTGTACTGCAGACTGCTCAAAGGTACAATAAAATCAAAGTGGAACCACTTGCATCGGACAATATTGCAAAGCTATTCAAGAAGTGTAAAGTGCCCTCATCTCAAACATCATTTACATAAATCCATTATAATGAAAATAGAAGCATATGTTAATACACATGAAAATAAACTCAGAAGTAGAGTAAATAATGCCATTTGAAGGGAAAATTTTTACGGTAAACTTCAAACCATATCGCAAGGAAAACTATGTTCTCAGGAAACCACAAAATCAAGTTTTCTCCACCTTATACAGGTTTTAAATTTGCTTGGCAAAGAAAGCATCAACTCTTCTTTGAGGTTGATGGCTGTCTGATTTACTACCTCCCGAGCAGCTTCCAGTTCCAGTGAACCTCTACATCTCTAAAGTTTTCAACACCATCTAAGCATCATCCCATGCTCCCTTGTAAACAAGCTCTGCTCCTTGATCATCCTCTCCAACTATATGACCTCCCAGTCACTTGATCCCAGGACCTCACTGCTTCGTGCAAGTTGTATGGGTGCAAAGAAACTGCATGGTCGTCCTCCAGCCCTGGGAGTTACCTGTGAATTCTGAAATCATGGCATGTCAGATTCTAGAAATATGCCCTCATGATACTTGCAAGTATAGTTTTAACTCATTAAAAGTGCAAGCTACCAGACAACACAGTCGTGTCAAAATAGATGTCACTTTAGCTATGAATCTTGACAATTGTCATCTATTTTGGGATAGAGGGAGTACATCCTAATATTAATGGATGCTAACAGGCAGAAAACTAATAGCGTCATTCATACAACTCACCTGTTTTTAATTTTTATACTAACAATGTTATGAGACACCGTTTAGATTAACAAAATTTAAAAAGAACTGAATGAAAAGTGTCTGGCTACAGCCTACAATTGGTAAACTGAACTTAAAACAAAAGCAAAGGCAAGTGGGGATCTCGGGAATAATGGTTGGTACCTTATTCAGGAGAGAAAATTGCAGTCTGCACAGGATAGTGATCATCCATGAATGCCACCGCACAAAGTGCATCCTGTTGTGGGAGTGTAGAACTTGTATTCTGAAATGAAAAGAGATTGTACGTTATGATCACTTAGCTACTACAAGATGCAATGCAAGTGCAAATGGTTCAAAAGCGTTGTTCAAAAGAATGAAGGGATCATGAGGCAACGTACGCACGCTGGTCACCTGAAGAGCCCTAGCGCCGCCGCCGCCGCCGCAGCAGCCGCCCCCATCGTCCACCACCGCTGGTCCCCCTCCCTTCTCCTCCGGCATCTCGCCGGGGGCTGAAGGGAGTGGGGATCCATTGTTTTTAATAAGTTTTTCCTAGTAGATCGAGTCATTAGGGTTAGCGTCTCTCCATGCCAAATTACTTGGTACTGGAGTTTTATCTCCTCCTTCTCCTCATCTCTGTCGACGGTGAAGGAGAAGGGTGGAATCGTCTTCTCCATGGCGGCTCCGTTGAAGATGAGGGCGACAACATCGGCGTTAGCATCTTCATCGACATGACGACATGGAGACTTTGGTTTCCGGACGACGGCATCAAGGCGGAGATGATGTCGCCGTCATGGAATAATTTTCTCCGGTCTTTTCTCCGTTTTGTTGTGGTTAGATCTGGCCACGATGAAGGACTAGGGAGAATAATTTTCAGATCAGTCTTCCTCTCTCTTTGGTGGCAGAAAGAAGAAGAAGGAAGACACCAGAAAGAAGAAGTTCCTCAATTCCGCCTACAGGAATGTTGGCCGTTGTTCGTTGGGCATTTGTTCTCAGGCCATTTGTCGAGTGTTTGCCTGTGCGGTCATCCATACTGCAAAGCATTTAACAGGTTAGGTGTTGAGTTGTGCTATTCACAGCGTGGGTACTATTTTGTAATCCAGAGTGCTTGTAATGTGTTGATGTACCCAGCTATCATATAATATAATTCTTCTTTCGTCGCAAAAAAAAAAAAAAAAAAAGAATGAAGGGATCAAACCTGGTGTGGTGGAACTGGCATAATTTGAAATATTGGCCTACTACCTCTTATATGATAGCTACAGATAACCATAACCAAAACTCTGTGTTCTCTGCTTATTAACAACAGGTTTCAACTATCAGGAGAAGGCTACCTTCTAAAACTGGATCAGTGGGCACAAACTCCCAATTCTCAGTCACTTCAGCAGATGAAGATATCATTTACAGATAACAACCATTGCATATACAACTCTAGATGTAAAATCTGCATAGGAGTTCCTAAATTGCATACAAATTAGTTGTGGTGTCGATCATTCTACAAGTCAGAAGATACACCTTATATCATACATCTAAATGGCACAAGGAATCAAGGATACCAAAACACGACAATCAAATCATGAAACTGTATTGAATCACAAACCCTGGTGGTGGTACTTGATTTGGGGGAGGTTCCCCAAAATCAGGCCATGTGGAGTTAAAATCGATCAGCCTGGACCGCCAACCCATCGGCACCCTCCCCGACACCACCAAAACCCGATCGGAGCAAACATTCTCCACCTTAACAAACCAACGCACAAATTTCTCGAAACAACCCCGAGATCTGCTCGATTTGGGGAGAGATTACGACCGCACAATCCGACTGACCACAGATCAATCAAGAGACGGAGGAGCCCATCATCAGGTCCTAGAAATTATAAGCTCGGAGACACGGAATTGATCGGGGAAGAGTAGGGAGGAGGCATCACCTTGGTTGGTGGCGCCGCCGGCGAATCGAGGGGAAAAGGCGATGCGACGACTCGGACGTAGAACCGCGCTCTCTCTGTTTTTGGGTCCTCCGGCTTGACCGCCGGTTGGTTATAAAAGGTGAACACGGTCTCCGCTGGCGACATCCAGGCCGGGACCTCGGCGTCACGGAGCAGGGGGAGCGGGGCGGGAGCGCGCGGTTCGGCGACCTCGGCGGCAAGGAGCTGGGGAGCGGGCCGGGAGGAGGTAGGAGACGTGCGTGAGTGGAGGGCGGTTCTGCTAGGCGAGACAAAGCGTGCGAGGTGGCGTTGTTGTTTAGCACGGGGTCATTACGGAGGGGCGGACCGAGTGTAGTTTAGCACGGGGTCATTACGGAGGGGCGGACCGATTTGGTGTGCGGTGACCATAACATTTACTTCTTTTTAGTTGTAGAGATATAGATGAGTTCATGAGCCATGAATCCATCATCCATGATCCGTGCCGTGCTCTCACCATCACGCGGAGCAGTTCATGGCCGGTCGGTCGGTCCATGCGCCATGCCATGGCATTGATGGCAACAACCAGTCACCAAAGGCCCGGGCCCCACCACTGCGAGCGGTTTCGAATCCAGCGAGCGGTTCCCCTTTTCCGTTCCGCGTCTCCCCCCTCCCCTCGCCTCGCCGTCGTGTCCGCAATTCCATTCCCCACATTCCCCTCCCGAGCAGAAGCTGCCATTTCCACGAGGACGGAGCCCGCTGCCGGCGCCGTCCATAGGTCCCTCCCCCACCGCCGCGGCGCCGCGCCCACGGCCACCTGCTCCGCGTCGGATCTACAGCGAGCGAGCGAGCGTCACCCGGGGCTCTCGTCGCCGTCACCGTCACCCACCCGCCCGTCGTCCTCTTGCCTCCCAAGTCAAGTCTTCCCCTCCCCTCCACCTAGCAGTCACCACAGAAAATTCCAACCCAACCACCTCCCTCAGCGGCCGGGGGCCTGCTGCTGCGCTTCGCTTTATTTAAACCAACCGTCCGCCACGGCGACCCCGACGACTCCCCCGGCCGCCTCCCCCGCCAGCTCCCCCTCACCGCCGACCATCCACGCCTCCAAGCGCCGCCGCCTCGGGACCGCCGCCACGGGAAACTGTCATCCGAAGGGCGGCGGGGGCTCCGCCCCTCGCTGCCGCTCGTCGACGACTCCGCCTCCTCGTCTTTCTCAGCCGGAGGCGGGGTTTGACCCGCTCGACCCGGACGCTGACCCGCCCCCCAGGCTGCTCACGGCCGACGAGCTGAGGCGCTGCAACAAGGCGCTCAAGGCGCTGGAGAGCAAGCTCGGGAAGCCCGCTAAGCTTGCCAAGGAGTTCTACACCCTCCCGGTATATAAATTCCTCACCCCCCCTCTCTTCCGCCCACCTCTCTCCTCACCGTGGTGATCGTGCGCGAAATTAGGATTATCTAGCTATCTACATCATTTCCCTTCAGATTCACTAGAATAAAGGGAACATAAATACATAAACCTTAATTAAGCGTGTTACCATGAGCCGAGTATCCCAACAAAATTGGGTTGCCAAAGAAAATGCAGAGGGCGAATTTTGTTCATTAGCATGAACCTACCGTGAGATCTTCCAACTTAATAGGCCAGTGTAGATTACTTCTATGTGAAGCATTTAGGTAGGCTCTCAAGTGTACTTTACAGACACAATGATAAGTCTTGGACGCATCGATTAGTTGATTACAATGATAAGTCCTAGGCCTTTGACTTTCCTGAACAGCATCATAACATAGCATGTAACATTATCTTGACTTCGAACCTAAGATTTGGACCAGCAAAGCGTATTGGATGAGTAGAGGCTTCTAGCTTCACAATACTGCTTCATTCAAACTAGCACTTAGGCAAACAATTGCAAAACCTGGTCTAATTATACTCCCAGTCCCTCCTCTTCTGTGAACCAGTCGTTCCCATTGCCTGTAGCTTCTCTTTCATGACATATGATTGCATAGTCCCCATGCTTCTTGTTCACTTCCTGTGAATTGATGTTCTAATCGTTTTTATCTATCAGAGTTAGAAGGAGATGTTTTTGAGGTAGAACTGATGCCATCCAATACTGAATTCTGTATAAACAGCTGAATTATCTGCTGTTAGCACATTGCTGTAACAAGTGCAGAAACCCATGCTGTTGAATTTATTTCAGTGAAAGAGATAGGACTAATCCTTTGTTATGCAATTTTTTTTGGGTCAAGTCCAATGTACCAAGAAATCACACACTTGTCTCTTCCATTCCTTTCATTTTGTTTTATCGAAATAGTAGGAGAGCTGTGTATTATTGCACTAAAATAGAAGTTTAAGAAATACAAGACACACCAACATCCCCACAATTAGCTTTTGTTCATTTCTTCCAACTTGTCAAAGCAATTTTTTGTTGTTGTTGTAATGCTTTACAAGTTAATTGTCATAGGAAATATTTCTTTGAACTAAGACAAACAACCTTGTTTTCAGGATATAAGAACAGAGCTTCAGTCAGCACAAAAATTTAGTGTTGCTCGGAAACAAGAAAATAGGGGAAGAAACCGCTACACTGATGTGTTGCCATGTAAGCCCATGAATTTGTACAGGGTTGCAGGTGTAGATAGGAAGATCCCATATCGAATCATTAATTTTGTTTAACATGATTTCTTTTCCGTAGTTGATCGAACCAGAATACGGTTAGAGTCTTCAACAGGCAATGATTACATCAATGCCAGCCATATAGAGGTAAAATTGGCATGTTTCCTTGTACTTTGTTTTTTTATGCATATTTCCTTTTTGGTCCAGTAACTCCAATCATCGTCTGACTTGTGCCATATAAACTTTGCAGATTGCTGGCAGAAATCTAACAAAATTTATTTCTACTCAAGGACCGCTAGCCAATACGATTGAGGATTTTTGGCAGATGGTATATGATAATCACTGTCCTGTGATTGTTATGGTCACCAAATTTGATGGTCTTAAGGTGCTAAGATACAACATAATCTTGTTTTTGTACTTGAAATTTATTAGCTATTTCCTCTTAATTGATAATATAATTTTAAATAGTATCTACGTTCAAATAATTGCAGTGTGATGAGTATCTACCATTGAGCAAGGGGCAGGATATTTTTGGAAAGTTTACCATTAAGATTACAAAGGTCAGGAAAGATGGTCAGTTAGTGTTGCGTGGCGTGGAGATTCGACGGGATGAGGTGAATATATATAAAGTTGTTTACACTTTCTGTTCTAGGTAAAGTGTAAGACAGGCAGGTCCACCATGGAGTCTACTATTCTGTATTTACATTTCAAGATGAAGAATTATTTCTTGTGCCAAAAACACAGAAAGACAGACTTGAGTTCAGCTTTTGGAGGAGCTTGTAGCTGTGCATAAGCATTTCCCTTCTGGAGGAAAGACTATGGTTATAATCTGGTTGAATTAGATGTGTAGTTTATATTAGTCCTGGATTACTGTCTGGTCAACGTAGGGTGCTCATGCATACTTATGTGGTAGTGAAGGTTTTGGTTTAATATTTTTGGGCCTTTACCTATCATAGGCAAATCAGCCAGGTAGTGGCATTGCAACGTGTCCTGGTAACAGTGTAATTAGTTAGTGAGATCAGTTGCTAATTCTTGCTGAGTGAGATGCCAAATCTTCTTATTGAGATCCTGCAGATTCTTTGGCCAGTAATTTTCAGTTTTTCACCTCATTTTCTTCCATGAGTTTTTTTATTTCCTCACATTGTCTCTTCTTTTGTTTATCTTTCCCTATAGGTTTATCATCTTTTCGTTCTCCTTTGCATTATAGTGTGGAATTCTTGCAATTTTTTGCTGAAGGATTATATCATTGAATTTTCTCCCGTCTGTGTTTCTTTATGTTTTAGTCAGATGAAGTGCGATCTCTTCTCCACATTGAGTATCCTGAGTGGCCTGACCATGGGGTACCAAATGGCAGTGCTGATGTAAGAAGGATTCTAAAAAGATTGTATTACATTCCAAGAGAACGGCCAATAGTTGCACATTGCAGGTTTGTTTCAAATCGTGAAACCAATGTTATGCTTTTTGGAGGTTTTTTTTTAATGCCTCGCTTTCTGGTGGGACCTTTCCTATATGGCTATAACTTATTCACTATCTCAATAAAATTGCTTTCTCTTGCAGCGCAGGCATTGGAAGAACAGGTGCTTATATCACCATCCATAATACAATAGAGAGGATTTTACTTGGAGAACAGGGGGCTGTTGATCTTGTTGAAACTGTCAAAAAATTTAGATCACAGCGACCTGGAATGGTCCAAACAGAGGTATGGTTGATCTTTCTTTATTTTTTTTTCTCTGGGCCTAGTTACATAATCCTCACTTGCACAGAGTAGCTTCCATATAGTGTCATCAGTACTTGCTTACCAAAAGACTTCAGAAAGTGTCTGCTCTGCATGATGGTGATTGTTACCTTTTTTTTTTCTGCTGAACTATAATTAGTGAATGCATGGTTACTCATAACTATACTCTAAATGACTAAATCTGAACTTTAGCTATAATTTTAGAAGTGGTACAGAATTATTTGTTATTATATAAAGGTGGGTTTTACTGGTGTAGGTGGTAGGTAGATATTCTTTTGCTTGGTAATTGCAGTATGCAGCTAGCAGTTGCTTTGCAAGGGGTCTATGGGAGTTGTGATATTCTGATCACTAGGGGTCTTTCAGTCAAATTATATTATCCTTTGATAGAGCAATTCTGAAGAGCAACTCATTAACAGATTTGCTAGAAGTGCTTCCATTTAGTTTCCCAAATGACTTTTCTGCTTTGCAGGAACAATACAAGTGTTGCCACCAGGCAATCACAGATGAATTGAAAGATCTTGTATCGAGTTCAAAACATTGAACCGCTTTCAGAGGTAGGTCTCATGTGCACACTTGTCCGTGACAAACATTTGCTTGACTGCATGAGTAGTCCCAGAATCTTTGCATATCTTCTAATTTTGGTTCTATTAGCCTTCAGGAGTGTGTAACGCCAGCAGTGACGTTGTACTGACGTATCTGACAGCGTGATGCCTCTTTACTTGCTCCATTCTTCAAGCCTCGGTAAGAGACTTCACGTACAGCATGAAGTCTGAAATGTGGATTTTTTTATCTGGAGTCTGAAGCCTTTCTAACATTCCCTGGTCAATTATTTGGGGTTCGATGGATATGTCCAACCTTCTGTGATCTAACATTCCCTGGATCACATAAAGACCGGCACACTATTGTTCTCTCCCTGAATTATAATTTAGATGATGTTAGGATATCAACATTGATTGTGGCATCGCCACCCAGATTGTATTTTGGGTTAATGGTGTATGCATTAAATATAATGCACAGGAAAGATTTGATATTGGTGTGTTGTGAAGTGTGCGCACACAATCGTTTCCAGGAAAGGTTGACGTTTGCGCTACTCAGTCAAATATTCAGGTTATCAGGTATGGTCCATTGTTGGTGACTTGGCGTAACAAGTTGGGTATATCACAAGGTTTGTGTGTTGAAGAGGGGTTTTGGTCAATGGAATCGTGCAAAGTAGACCAAGCTGGAGGTGACCCGTCCCCTAATACACCATTGAAGCTTCTTGAGCAGGGCGAATTGTCTTGGTTTAGCTCAGAACTTACGGGTACACATACACATACATTCGAAACGCATTATGTAGTTGACGTACTGTAGCAGCAAGGAGCTTACCCTGCATAATCTGCATGGCAGCATTGGTATATGAAATAGCATATCCAGAGCCCCATCGGCATGCTGGATCAGACAGTATCAGTTAGTTCCAAAACTTCCAATTCATCTGGTTTACAGAAACACACGGACTGAAAATGAAATCAGGTGCCTCAATTTTCAAGCACCGACACTCTCGAGCAGATATGTGAACGACGCTTTCCAAAAAGAAGAGTTGTCAATCGTCTAATTGGATATAGAACATGCCATGCGTGTTCAGCTCAAACAGAAATAGAGAAGGTGCAAGAACTGAATGATACAATATATGAGAGAGGGGGTTGAATTGGGCTATTAAGCGATAACCGTAGCCTATCTAAATTCTACGGCTCCACTACCAGTCTACCACTAGTATGATAACACCTAAGTTTACTGAAAAGCACACTAATGAATCCTTAGAACCATCTCACTAAACCAGTCGTTAGCAAAGCTAATGCATTCTGCAGGTACAAACCTGCACGTAGCTGTAGTAGCAGCAACCTGAGCTTATATTTTATCAGATACTTCCTCCATTTCAAATTATAAATCGCTTTGACTTTTTTAGTACATTCATTATGCCATGCATCTAGATATAATTATACGTTTATATACATAGCAAATTCTATGTACTAAAAAAGTCAAAACGACTTATAATTTGGAACGGAGGGAGTAGTTTGCAAAGTATATTAAAAACAAAAGATATATACGATTATACATGCTTGATTGGAATGATATATGTTACTCGATGCATCAGTGCATTCATTTTTGTGTCTGGTTCATGGTTGGAACTAAAACAAGAAAGTGGGCTAAACACATTTGCCATCAAATGCAAAAACAATATGAGAAGAACCTTCACTTTTCTTGGATCTCTGAAGAAGTGGCCTGCCCAATGGCATGCTGAACCAGAAAATATATAGTGCGCTCTGACAGAAACACACACTCAGTCAGGTAAAAGTAAAAGCTTGCCTCAGTTTTCAAATAGCAACATAATCTGGATCAGATTTTTGGACGACGACCTTTTCTGAAAAGAAGGGTTCTGAAGCTTGTATTGGACACGCATGCTATAAGCTGAAAAGAAAATGCTGATTTTTCAAAGAAAAGTGAAGCACTCTGTGGTGAACTGGTGAAGCGTGCTTCAAAACCATTATTGCCGCCATCGTTGTGATGCGGTCTTGGTAAAGCTTATCGCACCCTGTCAGGGCTAGGCGGCTAGCTAATAGCTAGTAGCTAGTAGCTAGTGCATGACGTAGACGTCGTACTCGACGGTGGCGTCGCCGGTGTTGAGGTCGAGCCAGTGGGTGCGCAGCAGCGCGTACCCGCGGGCGAAGCGGAACGCGCCCGTGCCGCCGACGACGGGGAGCTCGCGGACGGCGTCGAGCGGGCAGTTGCGGCCCAGCAGCGCGAGCGTGCTGCCGTTGTAGTCCCCCGCCGTGAACACCAGGTTCATGGCCTGCAGGAAGCCGAGCTTGGCCTGGTCGGACCCCATGTACAGGCCCTGGGCTCGGCCGACGGCGGCGGACCCTTGCTCGGGCCCCTCCGTCAGTGGGTCGTCCATCACGTTCACCATCCCGAACATGGACATCGGCGACGACGACGCGCCTGCCGGCGGGCTCACCACGCGCACCGCCGTCGGGGACTTGCCGCTCACCGTGTCGTGGAAGTAGAAGTGCAGGTGCGTCGGCTCGGCGGCGGTGGCCGCCTTATTCGCGCGCCGCTTCGTCCCAGCGTGGCCGCCGACGGCGGCCGTAGTAGGCTCGGCCTGCAGCTGGGCCTCGGCTGCGACGACGACTGCCAGCACGAGGAAGAGCAGGAGCGTCGTCGTCACTCCTTTCTGCTTGATGGCCATTGTTGATGTGGGCTGTCAAGTACCTGTTGTAGTGTCAAGTGAGTGTGACTTGGGTGCTCTGGTTCACAAGCTAGAATTTATAGTGGAATGGAGTGCTGTAGGCGTGAAAAAGATTGGCTGGTGCGAGAATACGAACAAAGCGAGACTAGTGGTAGGGCTCGCGCGGCAATGCTTTGCTTTGCTTGGCCAGCCATGAAAGGTACCTCTGGTGGAATGGACAAGTGGTGGTGGGGAGCACAATGCAGAGGGAGCAGATCGCATTCGCGAATATGAATTGCTTGTCCTTTCGGAGGAGATTGAGTTTCTCAACGGATGCTCATCATCAGTGCTCCGTGCTCTTGTCGGTGGAGGGCAAACAGCGGTACACAAGGCACAACATGTTGTCATAATCTCTTGCACACTTAAGCATCATTTTTGTAAATAGTCAATTGCATTTAGTTGCATGTTTTTACATTCCCTAAAGATAGCTAGCTGCATGTGAGTCGAGCGGTTGAGAGGACCATAGCCATGCTGCGTTCAGGTGCGGTCAGGGTGGTCACCGCCATGCGCCCAGAAAAAAGGAATGTTTCCGCGCACAAGGCGGGCACGTCGCAGCGTGAGGCGCGCATGGCGGGGGATCGTCGGTCACAGACCGTGTAATCACCGCAAATAAATAGTAATGGAGAAGACTCAGTAAGCTGCAACGTTTGGCAGCGCCATCTCTTTCGCGTTCAGTTACATCGAGATCGAGTGCAAGAGAAAGTGAGTTCAGGCGACGTCGTGCGTGAGCGCGGTCACCGAACGTTGAGAGATCATCGTCGGCTTAGCCACTCCGGCGGCCGGCACCAACACAACACTCTTGAGTTCTGAGAGCGGAGAAAATCAATTGTTTGTTCTGTTTGTGCATCTTGTGCTTCGCTTCCACGCACGGCTAATATATCTGACCTTCTGACCTGGTTCGGTAGATTTCCGTGTTGCCTACAATGATACAAGTCTTGCAGGGCTAGCAGTGCATCGATGCAATGCCACCACCAGGAGGCAGAATTAATGAGCTTGGTTACGCCGACTGCGCACTAACTACTGTTCCTTTTTTTATAGTACCAGATTGTATTAAACTAGAAATATACCGTACAAGACACCATACAAACTGGTACACATACGCAACGAGTGCAGAGCACAGCTGTCCAAACTGAACTTACATGAGCCCCCGGAAGAAACAAGAATTATATAGAAGCCCTTGGGGAGCCCCCTGCTCGCCTGACTTGCCGGCAACCGCTTTTGCCGGAAACCTAAGCCGTAGAAGATGACACCAGGTCCAGACAGAGGAAGAAGCCAGCACTCAGAGACTAGAGGAAACACCATCGCTTGAAAGCTTTGAAGACGGCGGTAGAATCCCGCCGGTGAAGACGAGAAAAACAACGCTGTTGAGGTCCATCAGCCGAGGACACACCCCGTGTTTCTATGATCCTAGATGTGAGCTTGCCTTAGCAAGAACTCCCAGATCCACTAGCCACAACTCCACAGCACCCACAGCCGCTCCACCAGTCGGGCAAGAACACCAAAAGCCAGTAGACGCACCTTCAGATCGATGCGCTGCCAGCCAACGACTCCTAAACAGAGATTCCCCACAGGGAACCTCTCCTCCATGGGCTCGCCGTCGACGTCGGAGTGGAGCGCCGACAGGGCGAGGAAGAGTCCGAGAGGACTTATTCCGCCACGACATCGCCACCATCGCCTCGTCGACGTCGCCAGGACACCAAACCCTATATACCCTAGGACCTAATCTACATCGCCGAACAGAGAGCCACCATTCCCACCCACGTCCGAGGGCCAGAAGGCCACCAGAAGCGGAGGGGGAATGGCGACCTCGCCGGTGGGAGCACGAGTCGCCTCCCTGTCGCCTATCTCAACTGTTCCAAATTTGTGCACAGAAGAACGAACATTCAATGACAACAATTCATATGATTTTTTTTTGTTTCATGAACGGGGCCCAAAAGAGTAAGCAGAAGCGGTCATAGTACAACAAACTATGATAAGCCAAAGATTACCAGCAAAGCTCCCCCATTTAAACAGAAGCTAACTTACCAACAATGATAAACAACCTAGAACCAACCAGCGCAACACCCAAACAAGCTGAACCTATGAGAAAAAAAAGACATCGACACAACTGTTGCCTATAGAGAAGCTATAACCATAACGGCAAAGCATCCGCCCAAGTGAGATGACACGATCTTCCACGACATCGACAACAAAGCATTTGCCAAGGGAGAGACCCAAGTGACCGGTAAAGCATGCATCCTCCTTGAGAACCACCATGATTTCAGCAGCAAAAAAGCATCCGCCAAGACTGGCGTGACAAGGGTGGCAAAATATCTACTAGAGAAGAGACCAACGACTACCAAACATCTGTTGGGGGAAAACACGGTAGCGACAAAGCATTCGTCATGAAAACCGAACATGGCGGTAAAGCATCCGCCAGAAGGGACAACCAAAACAACACTATGGTAGGAGAAACCGTTGCGAGAGGACAGACGTGAAGCTCACAAAAAGACACAACACTATGCCAGAAAACGCTATCTATGACGCGTCTAGAGGGTCATCAGTGACGCGTAAAACACGCGTCACTGTTTTTGCGTCACAGATAAGGTTACATTAGTGATGCGTAAATATGCGTCACTGATAAGAGAAAATCTGTGACGCGTATTTACAACACGTGTCACGGATAATGGTAATATGCGTCACTGATAAGAAAGAAAGGGTGACGCGGGTTTAGAACACGCGTCACGGATAATGGTAAAACGCGTCACTAATAAGACAAAAAGAGTGACGCTGGTTTAGAACACGCGTCACTGATAAGAAACAAAGGGTGACACGAATTCACTACACGCGTCACTAATAAGGCTATATGAGTGACGCGAATTGAGAATGCGTGTCACTGATAGAATATAACTAGTGACGCGTGCTAATGATACAGTGACGTCACAATTTCATCAAAATCACACATTGTTCACAGATATATATTATCAATTGTTCACAACTTCAATATATATATATATATATATATATATATATATATATATATATATATATATATATCAATTGTTCACAACTTCAAAATCCATCATAACTTGTTCTAAATCCATCTAAACATCACTGGGACCCCACAATGATAATAGCAAACACACACACAAAAGTGGTGATGATGGAACTCTGCATTCTTCTTGATGACCTGTTCCACTAAGAACTTGGCCAGCTGTTCTCTAATCACAAGCATGTCGATGGGCGCCGTCAAGACTTCAAATTCCTGTGTCAAGATAGAGCTTTGGTCAAAAATAAAACTTGGTACATTTACAATATATAAGATCAACGTTGCTCCTAGCAGAGTAACAATGCATTGCATTTTTAGCTTAGTTTTTTTGGCAGATCAATAAAAAGTATGTGACAATAAAGAAAATATGTGTTCAATCAGTTTACAGATCAAAATAAAGGATGCACACAAGAGTATGTATTGTTCTTCACTAAGACTTTGATCGTGCTAAAGAGCACTAAAGTACCGAGTAACAAGTGGAAACGAAGAGCTTAATCTGCATTGATTTTGTTTTGGCATGGAACAAAATCAATTTACCTCTGAATTTTTACCTACTTCTATGGCTGTAGATATGAGACTGAACTTCACAACAGATATAAATAGTAGTGAAGTTCAGTACTAGAGTCACATGCATATTTTGACTTAGCTGTGATTCCTTTCCTTACTAAACAGAATGATAACCATAAGTATGATCAAATGTTTGTGCTACTTATGGTAGTGACCATATGTATGCAGTATGTGCAAGCTCAAGTAGTAACAAAAAAAATAATATGCCAGTCTGGCCAGCTGCAACCTCTGATCTGATTGAGAATAACAGAATAGGAACACAGTGCTAAACCATACAGTACAATCACTGATGCTGTTAAATTGGATTGACAAACCAAATCCAAATAATCCAAAGAGTTAAGATATGTTATATGTGGAAGGCTTACATCACTGGTGCTTAACTTGTAGGATGATGGAACTCTCCTTTCTTGTTGACGACCTGTTCCACCAAGAACTTGGCCAGCTTCTCTCTAATCGCGAGCATGTCGATGGGCGTCGTCAACACTTCAAATATAGAAGAACATTGGTCAAAAAGATAGAACTTTGGTCAAAAAGAAAATGGTACAGTACAATATAGAAGAACATGGCTGGATGTTGGTGCTTGGTTTCAGATTTTTTTAGTTGCATTTTTACAATGCATAAAAATTGGTAAAACAGCAAAGATGCATTGTTCCACATCACACATGCAGAAACTTGATCTGAAAACAGAGTGGATGATCTGCATATACAAGTTAAACAAAAGCTTTGATTTATTTGATCCCACAGCCTACAGGCTACAAGCAGCGACACAACAAGGCAGAGGTCAAGGCAAACCATCAGCCGTAGTCGGTTGGAGCCACGTCTCACGGTCTAGGTGTATACCTGCTCATATCAAGGTTGTCAATGGATTTGACATGTACCTGAAAGTTTTAACTGGTAGTTAATAAATTGTCAAATACAGTTATCGGAAGGCCAACTCAGGATATGTAATGAAATTACACACTTTCATATGAGTTATAAACGCTAAATCGACAAGTAATATCTTGTTATGACTTCAATGTAATTCTTAGTTTATCAGCTCAACATAAGATAGCAAGCTACTGAACACACTAGAAAAATGGATTAAACCAAGCTACTTAAAACAATAGAATAATGAACTGAACCAAGCCACTTAAAATCAATATGAATATGGTATAAATCAGTTTTGAGCAAGGATTGTAGAAAAAATGCCATCTATTTATCTAGAAGATTTGAAACCAGTACTCTAAAACATACGAGCACTTCAATTGGATTGCTGGGCAGAGATAGAAGTCCTCTATTCCCATTATAACTGCATCAAAGAAAGACGTTTTGATCAGCAAACCAAGAGATATGTCAGTGTCAATTTAGAACAGCACATATATGGAAACAAGACCTAACCCAGTGCTACAGCTATGTCAGTGTCAGTCAATCAGGCTCAACTGCACACAAGCAGCAGAACAGACCATGATAATTTTGGTAGAACTTACAATCCTATAGAATGACATCAGAAATTAATTTTAGCAAAGGATGGTTGTGTCAAACTAAAAAACTAAGTTTCTAAAAATTAAATTGGCAAATAACTTTCAGTCAGATTGCATCATTATAGAAAAACTGGAGACATACCACCTGTAGATTGAAAGCGGAATGGTTTCTCCACTCCTCTGCAAATAAGCAAATCGCACAGTACCTAAACTAAAGCAAAAATCTTTCAGACATATGAGTTGCAGCTGCATAAATCAAGATCTCGGTCCTCTCATCCAGAAGCTAAACTAAAGGAAAAATCAAATCTGAACATAAAAAGACAATATTCACATATTACAAGTCTCAGATCTATGGATATCCAAAAGCAAGAATGCATCGGCACTTCAATCGACTATCAATCCTATTTTCTATTGTCAGATTAACCAGATTTTTTTTACCAAAGGATTAGGGAGGGGAATATTTCATACCTGCTCCTTGCGATTTTTTTATTTTTAACACTTTTTAAAAACTATTTTTAATTTTAGCACCGAATTTTTTTTATATCTAACACTTTTGGCCGCTCCCCACGCAAGGGAGCGGCATTTGTACTTTGCCGCTCCCCACGTGGAGGAGCGGCAATGGTGATGCCGTGGCATTGGACGCCACGTGGACTGGGGCTGCCGCTCCCCCTGGAGGAGCGGCAAGGCTGCCGCTCCCCAGATCAGGGAGCGGCAAGCCCCCCCCCCCCGCTGCGCTCCTGAATGCGTTTTTTTCTTTGCTGTCGAACGAAAAGGGCCGCCCCCCGCTGCCGCTCCTTGATCTGGGGAGCGGCAGCCTTGCCGCTCCCCAGATCAAGGAGCGGCAGCGGGGGGGGGGGGGGGGCGTTTAGTTTCCACTGCAAACGACACGAACCATTCGGCTGCCCGTCTTCTCCCCGCGCCAGCGAGCAGCAGCCGCCCGTCGCCGCCCCCGCGCCAGCGAGCCAGCGCCCGGCCCCGCGCCCGTCCGTCCCCGCCCCCGCGCCGGCGCCCAGAGCCCGGCCAACGACTCCCCGCGTGCGCGCGCCACCCCCCCGACGCCGGCAGCCGGCCGGCCTCCCCGCGCCACCCCCACCGAGCGCGGGCGCCAGGGCCGCCCCCTCCCCGTGCAGCACCTCCCCCTCCGCGAGCAGCGCCGAGCCCCCTCCCCCGAGCACTTCGGCCTCGATAGCGCATCCGTTCCAAGGTAATTTTGTTTTTTAATTATTTTTTTGAATTTTTGATGTATTATAATTGTTAGTTAGATTAGTTTGTTTAGTATTGTTATTATAAATAATTAGTTTAATTGTTTAGTTGGTATTATTAGTAAAGTTAGCATAGTTATTATAAATATTATAAATAGTTATTTTAGTTAGTATGATTAGTAAAGTTAGTATATATTTTATAAATAGTTAGTATGTTTAGTTTAGATTAGTGAAGTTAGTATAGGTGATATAAATAGTTAGTTTAGTTAGTATAGTGTAGTTAATAAATTTAGTATAGTTAGTTAGTTTGGACGATTTGATGAAGTTTCGTCGAATGGTTTTCAGATGGATTGTTGTGTCCGAGTTTATTTCGGAGGAATTGTTAGAAAGGAAGATGGTGAATTTGAGGATATGGAAGAGGAGTTGGAATGGTTCGATGAACCGCCGAGTTTCAATGACCTTTGTGTGCGTTTGAATGCAAAGTTTGGCGGTGATTTCATAATCAAGGGGAGATTTGACAGTGGGAAGACTCGGGCAAAATATGTCCTGATGCCTTTGCGGGACCCTGCTCATTGGTCCCACTATACTAGGGTCCTCGCAGGCTCGAACTCACCCATTGCTGAGGTGGTTGTGGAGAATGGGTACAGGTTGGGGGATGATCATCATGACGATGATGGAGGTGACGAAGGAGCAGTTCCATTCACATCTAGTCAGTTGGATATGGATGGTCAGTTGACGCAGGAGAAGTTGCATTCACATCCAGTGGGTTGTATAAATAACGACTTTGATGTGAGGGAGTTCGAACGTGAAGAGCAGGAGCAGGCGGAAGAGAACTGGTTCGGTCATGACGACCACCTTGACGATGACGACGACGATGATGACGACGACGATGATGACGACGGCGATGATGATAGAGCTGCCCATGCGACGCCGGTTGTTGCTACAACGTCCGATGTTTCAGTTTCGGTGCTTCATGGCATGCCGACTCAGGGCAGGCTGGTCCATGATTTACCAGAGGGTGGTGCACCGTATTTTGATTCGTGGGGTAGGATCAGCGAAGCACAGCATTATGTTGCACCGCCCCCTTACACAGAGGCAGAACTCATGCAACTGAGTCAGGGCGGTGTAGCTTTAAGTGGTGGTCCGAACTACAGGGATGTCAGCATGGTACATATGGCAGTTTGTGACACAGGTCTGCAGATGTGTGCACAATCTCTGTATAACCATGAGCATGTAATCCTTCAGAAGGGCATGATATTCAATACAATGTCAGAGATGAAGCTCTTTCTTCAGGATTACGCTGTGTACCACCATAGGCCATACTTGGTGACTCATTCTGACAAGAACTTGATGTACCACATTACCTGCAAAGCAGGTTATCCATGCTAGTGGAGGCTTACTGCAAGGAAGAAAGCGAGTGATGGCAAATGGAGGATAAGTAAATTGGTCCAACCCCATTTATGCTTGGATAACAAGGGTAAAGAATATCATCCGCAGCTCACTGCACGTTACCTTGGCCGTCGTATATAGTGCCTCGTTGACAAGGATAATGATGTCTCGGTGTCTTATTTATAGCAGTCCATATATGAGCTTGTAAAGTATCATGTGAAGTATGGCAAGGCTTGGCGTGCAAAGGAAATTGCACTGGCGATCCGATGGGGTAGTTGGGAGGAGGCGTACAACCGAGTTCCCCGAATACTGTCTGCAATGAATTACTACAACCATGGCATGAAATGGTTTGTGGACACCGGTGGGATGTATTTGCAGAACTCGGGGAGGCATGTGCTACATCGTGTTTTCTGGTCGTTTGCTCAGACGGAGCATGCTTTCCAGTTTTGTAGGCCAGTGGTCCTTGTTGATGGCACTTTCTTGACGAGAAAGTACAGGGGCACTTTGATGATGGCTGCTGCGGTTGATCCGGAGGACCAGATAGTACCAATGGCTTTTGCTTTGGCAGAGGGAGAGAACAATTCATCGTGGTCATGGTTCATGCGGCTTCTACGTACCCAAGTGATTGGGGGCATCACGCACTGTATGCTTGATTTCGGATCGGCAAGCAGGGATTCTCCACGTCGCCAGTGTAGATATCGAAGGGTTCCCGTCTTTGGTGCATAGATGGTGCATGCGTCATTTTGCAGCTAATTTCTGGCGGCGTCAGAGGAAGAAGGAGGTTAGTGACATGGTTAAGGCTCTATGTTGTGTGCGTACAGAGTACCAGTTCAAAGAGAAAATGAGAGAACTAGATAAAGTGCTGAACCAAGCCGCCAAGACTTGGTTACAGGACCAGATGGAACATAAGGAAAAGTGGGCACTAGCATACGACGAGGGTGGATTCAGGTACGACATCATGACCACCAACTCGTCCGAGTCTTTCAACCGTGTGTTCACCGGAGTGCGCTCGTTGCCAGTGTCTGGGATTGTTGAGTTCTCTTTCATGAAGTGCAACGAATATTTTGTGAAGAGGTGGGAGCTCGCGCAGAGGAATATAAGGGAGGCAGGGGTGTGGGGAAAGGCAGCCACTAATTTTATTAAGGAGGGAGAGGAATTGGCCAAGCAGCAGATTGGTGAGCCATACGGACCTCACAGGCATATCTACAGTGTACGGGGGTTGAGTGGCACAAGCATGGGCGGGGAGCGTTACGGTGGCAGGAACTACCGTGTCGATTTAGACAAAGTTGAGTGCAGTTGTAACGTCCCTCAGATCATGCAGGCCCCTTGCTCTCACATGATCACGGCCTGTAGGATGCGTGGATATAACTACTTGGCTTTGCCATATATGTCTCCTTTGTACCTCCGTTTGAACACCGTTCGGGTATGGGAGAAGAGCTTCGAGCCTTACCTTGACCCGTCACAGTGGCCCTCATATCATGGACCTGACTATGCGCCCAATCCGGCCCTACAGAAGTTGAGCAAGGGCAGATGGAAGAAGAAACGTCTGAAGGGGGATATGGATGTTATGAAAGGGTACGGGGATGACATGTACGGAGGGGGAGACTTCAACGAGACACGTGGCCGGAATTTGTGCTCGGTTTGCAAGCAACCGGGTCACAAGGCTAGCAGGCATAGAAGACCTGGACAACAGGTCTGTCCATATTAATTTGTTAAGATAACCTAGTATATTTGGTCTTATTTATACCATTATGTTTTGTTGTAACATAAGTTGTTCTTCCTGTTGTCTTATTGTATGTTGCAATGTTCAGTTATTAATATTATTTATACTAACTCTTTTTTTAATCTGAAATAGGATGGAGGAAGCTCATCCTCCTAGGTGGCATCCGCTGTACCCCCTCCTTGACTATGACTACGACAAGGACCACAGGGGGGGCTCACATGGAGTACGGGCCTATGGACGAGCAGCTGCCCCTTCTGAAGCCGCGCACACACACCCGACAGCTCAGGTGGGATGAGCGTTACGCGCCGTACATACGGCGTGCCGGTTTTCTCGAGCTTGTCCGCGTGGTCCGGGAAGGTCTTCCGCCCCTAAACCCCGCACTTCTTACTGCAGCTGTGGACAGGTAACTTATTTTTCACCCTAACACAGTTGTAGAATGATATTTAAACTATGTAACCATTTTTTCCTAACACAGGTGGAGGCCGGAGACCCACACTTTCCACCTTCCTTGCGGCGAGATGACAGTGACCCTCGAGGATGTGAAGGCAATACTTTGCCTTCGCATTGGAGGCAGTTGTGTGACTGGCGTCGTGGACCACGACGGATGGAGGCAGAAGGTGTACGAGTTCTGTGGCCAATACCCAAATGACAACGAGGAAACTAAGAAGCATAAGTAAGCTACTTAATTGGTTCGCGTTGCTTTCATTGCAGCCTTTGTTTCAAATCGATGGCCTCTAATTATTATTTAAAATTTTAGGAAAACTTCCGGTGTCACGTCACAGTGGCTTATTAGGCGCTTCGATAACCTGGACCCAGATGCTGGTCCGGGTACCGTCGAGACGTACGCTCGGGTCTGGCTATGGCACTTCCTTGGTACGTTCTTGTTCCCCGACGCGTCGGGCAACGTCGTCAGCTGGATCTTCCTGGACATACTACGTCAGCCGTGGGAGAACATCGCCCTGTTCAGTTGGGGCAGCGCGGTCCTAGCGTGGACGTACAGGCAGTTGTGCGCTGCTTGCCGTCGCGGATCGGGCTACTCGTACCTGCTGCAGATCTGGATCTGGTACCGGTGGCCTGTCGGGCGGCCCAGAATGGACGCTTTGCCTGTAAGTAATGTACAATCAAACTAATTACATTAGCATTTCGTGCGAAACTTTTTTTAAGAAATGAATAATTCATTTTTGTGTACAAAGCAGGATTGGCAGCCCGAGGATACAATGCCTACAGCCTTGTGGGTTTGGAGCGGGGCAGAGCAGGTCACAGGGAATGCAGAGCGCAAGTACAGGGAGTACACCGACTTGCTTGACGTGCTAACACACATGCAGGTACGTTGGAATCTTTCATGTGTATGGTAATAGATTATCTTGTCAATGATAAAGACTAACTGAATTGCCATTTGCTAGGTGTATTGGCAACCGTACGACGATCCCCAACTACGGGCCCACTTGACTCCGAAGTGTTGGCAAGAGAACGACGAATTTTGGTCCGACGTCCCACTCATTTTCTTTCACGTGGTTGAGATGCACTATCCCATCAGGGTTTGCAGGCAGTTTGGTAAACGTACGGGCGTGCCACCACCTCTTTACTCCACGAGCAAGGAGCTGCACAGGTTGGTTAGGAAAATCATATATTTGCATCAACTAATTTGGCATACATACGTCATTGCATTTATGTGCACTAACACCCTCTGTACTTGTTGCAGTGTGGACCGCAGGCTTAGGATGAAGCAGAAGGACTGGCGTGAGATACACGCAAAATACATCGAGAAATGGGAGAGAAGGGAGAAGCAGCCGCTACAGGATGGCCCTCCACATGACCAACATGCCTTCAACGAGTACCTACGGTAGCTTCACAGGTCGACCCGTGTGCACGTGAGGCAGGCGTACAAGGAGGGAGAACTTCCTGCGGACTCCGAGGACGACATCGTCGCCGATGAATACGAAGAGGCGACTATGCACGAGACGCAGCCACAGAGAGCCCCCTTCAGAGATACGTGGTAAGATCCTGGATCCGTGCACTTTGGGTGGGGTGTATTCCAGTTTTAGTAAATTATAACGTCAAGGTGAAATCTCGTTTATATATGCAGGCCAGACAATTGTCAATGATGTCCAACGAAGCAGCGTTTCAACTACACGATTGCATAAACAAAGGGCGAGGCGCGCTTGAGACATTTGTGCACGTAAGCAACATGTTCAAAATATCCTATAATCCTCTATAGGTTCCTAAGGCTGTCCCAAATAATATGAGTCCACACATGTGTTTGCAGAAAATGAGCAGGAGTTTGAGGAAGCTAGCCCAGAAGTTGAGCTGCATGGACACTCCGTGGGAGCCGCCAGCAAACCCTCCGCGTTCGCAGAGCACAGCTTCGGCTTCTCTGAGGACTCCTGCAGGCTCTTCGGACCCCGTCACGGGGTCTACCTCCGGCGCACGTACACCACCACACCGCCCCGACAAGGCCCCAGTTGAGGAGGAGGACTATGAGGACGACGACTTAGACTCGTCCGACGAGGACGAGGCACCGGGCTTCGGCATACCCCAGCACAGCCACCCTACACAGCAGGGCCCTTCCCACCTCGGTCCTTTCCAGCAGGGCTTCTTCCAGCAGGGTCCTATGCAGCAGGGCTTTTCCCAGCCAGTCCCGTACCAGCAGGCCTCTATCCACCTCGGTCCTTTCCAGCAGGGCAACTTTCAGAACGTACCTTTCCAGCAAAGCCCCTACCAGCATAGCCCGTACCAGCCCAGCCCGTACGAGCACACCCTGTACCATCACGTCCCGTGCCAGCCCAGCCCGTACTAGCACACCTCGTACCAGCACGTCCCGTCCTAGCACACCCCGGTGGATCCTTCACAGCACCAGGAGATTGGTATGTCGCAGCTCTTTGATGCCCCGTTTAGAACCCAAGGAGACGAACAGGTAAAACTAAATAAGCAAATTTTCTTATTTGTCTAACCCATGTTACGTAAGAATACCACAATCTAACACCGATTTGTCTTTTATCTTAGCAGGGGCTGACCTATGTACAGGGGACCAGCCACACGCAGGGGCAAGGACGGCAGCACCGTCATCGAGACCACACGGACGTTGGCTACACCCCCAACATGGTGCCTACCAATCCGAAGAGACAGAGGCGGCCGAGGGAGTCTTACACTCCTGGAACATAGAGTGCATGTAGACTTGGTCATTTTCATTGCAGGATGAAGTTGGAGACCGTTTGTTGCACTCTATGTCGCCATTTATGTATCCAAGTCATTTGTTGAACTTATGTGTCCTAGCAGTGTGTCGAAATAATTTGCAACTACATGTATTTGGAACTAATGGATTTGAGCTTGTAATATGATGTTTTATGTGTTCCAGTGAACTTATAATGTGCTTTGATCGGTAACCTCGACCACATGTACTTGTTTATAATACTAGGTCATGTTGGAAAATCACATGTTGGAAATACAATACTTACACGATCGAGGAAAACAGTAGGCACATGGTACACACTTATTACAAGGTTCAACAGTTGCACTACCACTTGCTCCAACATAAACATAGTTCAAACTAAAACACTGATATTAACGAACTAAACAACGACATGTTGCAAACTAAACCTAACATGCCTAATAATGGTACCACATATTGAACTGAGTTGCGCCTTCCCCATAGTAACCTCCTATTGACGGCGGCAGTGGTGGTGGTGGTGGCGGTGGAGAAGGAGGCCCATGCTTCTTATGGTACGGGCACTGACAGTATGGATTGTTGCATACTGGCTCCTCTGCATCGTTGATGCTGTCGTCCTCCGACATGTCCCTATTACCACTTCCAGGGCCATACTCTAGATCAAAGATGCGTACCTGTAGATATGTGATGTATTGTTGATGGGGATAGATAGGAGGAGGATCGACCCATCGAGTGAACCCACAGTTTTCTGGGCAGCTTGAATCCTGAAAATGCAACTACAATAAGTACTTCTACAAACCAAATGCAAATCAGAAAAATGAGAGTTAAAAGGAAATACAAATCCTCGCGGGCATCTGAAGAAACGACGGCCTCCACCGTCACAGTCATTGTACATCTGCACGACGCAATCCTCACCGTGGCGACATTTTGGCCAATCTTCCGTGCGGTTGTCGTATGATCTAAGAGGTCTCTCGCGGGTGAAGTCACTCTTGCTCTCCAAAGGTGATTTGGTTTGGTCCTCCATCTTTATCCGAGCGCCCTCGCTGGTCCTCCACGCCTCCAAGCCCTCCTCCATGTGTCTCCTGGACCTCTCCTTCATACCTAAGCACAATATAATCATTAGGTAGCAATCTATTCTCAGAATCATATAAAGAATTACTTAGGAACGAGCTCACCTCTAAATTTAATTGACGCGCGCAAGCTCTAGTGATTGGACCTTGAATGTCCAGCAGTGGATCATTGTGTGTATGTGAAGGAGTGATGTCCTCATCATCCTCCCCCTCTTGAATTGGAGTCGTCCTCGACACCAACTCATCTTCGTCTCCCAAGTATGGCTTCAAATCTGAAATGTTAAAAGTGGGACTAACCCCAAATTCGGGGGGTAACTCAAGCTTATATGCATTATCATTAATCTTCTCAACAATTTTAAATGGACCATCAGCTCTAGGCATCAACTTAGACTTTCTCAAATCTGGAAATCTATCCTTTCTCAAGTGCAACCAAACCAAATCACCCGGTTCAAGCTTCACTTCTTGTCTACCTTTACTACCAGCAATTCTATACTTTTCAGTCATTTTTTCAATGTTGTGCTTAGTTGTTTCATGCATTTGTAAAATAAAATCAGCACGTTCCTTAGCATCAACATGAATTCTATCACTAGTAGGTAGAGGCAAAATATCAATTGGAGCACGGGGATTGAATCCATACACTACCTGAAAAGGACTTACCTTGGTGGTAGAATGTGTTGCCCGATTGTAAGCAAACTCCACATGAGGCAAACATTCTTCCCACATCTTCAAATTTTTCTTCAGAATAGCTCTCAACATGGCACCCAAAGTACGGTTAACTACCTCTGTTTGCCCATCGGTTTGTGGGTGACAAGTTGTAGAAAACAACAGTTTTGTACCCAACTTATTCCATAGAGTGCGCCAAAAGTGACTCAAAAATTTAGCGTCGCGATCTGAAACAATAGTAGAAGGCATACCATGCAAACGAACAATCTCTTTGAAAAAGAGGTCAGCAATATGAATAGCATCATCACTTTTATGACATGGTATAAAGTGTGCCATCTTAGAAAATCGATCCACCACAACAAAAATGCTATCCCTCCCCCTCTTAGTCTTAGGCAATCCCAAAACAAAGTCCATAGAAATATCTGCCCAAGGAATAGAAGGAACAGGAAGAGGCATATACAAACCATGTGGATTCAAGCGAGACTTAGCTTTTTGACATGTGGTACAACGTGCCATGAATCGCTCAACATCTCTCTTCATCTTTGGCCAAAAGAAGTGTGTGGCCAAAACATCCTCCGTCTTCTTAGCACCAAAATGTCCCATCAACCCTCCTCCATGCGCTTCCTGCATCAACAAAAGACGAACGGATCCTACTGGAATGCATAGGCGGTTAGCTCTAAATACAAAACCATCATTGACCACAAACTTGTTCCATGAACGTCCCCCTTTGCAATTCAGCAACACATCTTTAAAATCAGGATCAAGCGCATATTGTTCTTTTATTGTTTCAAGTCCAAAAATTCTACATTCAAGTTGGGACAGCAAAGTGTATCGCCTAGACAAAGCATCTGCAATCACATTATCCTTCCCTTTCTTGTGTTTGAAAACATAAGGAAAAGATTCAATAAATTCAACCCACTTAGCATGTCTACGATTCAGATTATGTTGTGAACGGAGATACTTAAGCGATTCATGATCCGAATGAATAACAAACTCTTTAGGCCACAAATAATGACGCCACGTCTCTAAAGAACGTACAAGAGCATACAATTCCTTATCATACGTGGAGTAATTCAAAACAGGGCTATGCAATTTTTCGCTAAAGTATGCAATGGGCTTACCATCTTGCATCAAAACACCTCCAATGCCAACTCCACTAGCATCACATTCTAGCTCAAAAGTCTTACCAAAATTTGGAAGTTGCAGCAATGGTGCGTGTGTAAGCTTGTCCTTCAAAGTGTCTAAGGACGCCTCTTGTGCCCTTCCCCAATGAAACACCACACCCTTCTTTGTCAACTCGTGTAAAGGGGCAGCAATGGTGCTGAAATCCTTGACGAAGCGGCGGTAAAATCCTGCAAGACCAAGAAAACTCCTCACCTGTGTGATGGATTGGGGAACTGGCCAGCTCTTAATGGCTTCAATCTTTGCCTCATCCACCTCAATTCCCTGTGGAGTAACAACATAGCCAAGAAAAGAGACTCGATCCGTGCAAAAGATGCACTTCTCAAGGTTACCAAATAAACGTGCCTCGCGTAAAGCATTAAAAACAGCACGTAAGTGATCCATATGTTCATCCAAAGACTTGCTATAAATTAAGATATCATCAAAGTAAACTACCACAAATTGACCAATGAAAGCTCTTAAAACCTCATTCATTAGGCGCATGAATGTACTAGGTGCATTAGTCAACCCAAAAGGCATTACTAACCATTCATACAATCCGAATTTAGTTTTGAAAGCTGTTTTCCATTCATCTCCAAGTTTCATTCTAATTTGGTGGTAGCCACTACGCAAGTCAATCTTTGTGAAAATTACAGAACCACATAATTCATCAAGCATGTCATCAAGCCTAGGAATAGGGTGACGATATCGAATGGTAATATTATTAATGGCTCTACAATCAACACACATACGCCAAGAACCATCTTTCTTAGGAACCAAAATTACAGGAACAGCGTAAGGGCTAAGGCTTTCACGTACGTACCCACGGTCCAAAAGCTCTTGTACTTGCCGCTGAATTTCCTTAGTCTCCTCGGGGTTGGTTCGATAAGCAGCGCGGTTTGGCAATGATGCTCCCGGAATCAAATCAATTTGATGCTCTATCCCTCTCATAGGTGGAAGCCCCGGAGGTATCTCAGCTGGAAAAATGTCGTCATACTCCTGCAAAAGGTTAGTGACAGCAGGCGGTTCCGAGCTAACATCATCATCAAGAGAAAACAAGGTTCGTTTGCAAACCAAAGTATAGCATACATCGTCATCAGAAATTTCAGCAAGGTCACTTTTTCTTGCAAGCATAACAGCACCCTTCAATTTAATTCCCTGAGCCTGAACATTAGGTGCTAACTTCTCCTGTTTAGGTGGGTAAATAGAATTTGCTATTTGCTGATTTTCAGATTTAACCTCATGCAAACTAGCAGTTCGTGTTTTATCATGTTGTACAATTTCAGCTGGGGTCAAGGGAACCAAAGTAATTTTCTTTCCTTTATGCACAAAAGTGTATGTATTACTTCTACCATGGTGTATAGCATCTTTATCAAATTCCCAAGGACGACCCAATAAAAGTGAACAAGCTTCCATAGGTACTACATCACAATCAACATAATCAACATAGGTACCAATGGAAAAAGAGACTCTGCAAGTTTGTGTTACCTTAGCTTTACCTGAATCATTCAACCACTGAATATGGTACGGATGGGGGTGTGGTCGAGTGGTCAAGCCAAGCTTCTTGACCAAATCTGTACTCACCAAGTTATTACAGCTACCTCCATCAATGATGACACGTGCTCGTCGATTGTTGATTACGAAGAAAATCTGGAATAAATTGTGGCGTTGCAGCTTCTCAGGTTGTTGTATCTGTGTGCTAAGCACTCGCTGCACAATGATGTTCATGTAGGCGGCCGTGTCATCGCTACCAAAGACTTCGCCGTCCTCCTGAACAGCTTGTTCTTGATCCTCATCATCCTCCCCTTCTTGACAACAAACCGTCCTCGGTTTGAGCTTAGTTGGAGGACAGAATGTAGGTTGTAGCCAATATTGCTTCTCTTTTTGAAATTTAACCTGTTGCTTTATAACAAAACTTGGGGATCTTGACATGACATGATTACATCTAATGCAACCCTTTGATTGGTCATATTGATGCACAGAAAAAGGAGATTTTAGATTTGAACAAATATAAACTCGGTGTACCATATATTCTCCTTTACAATTATATTTGCCAATAAATTGATATATACATGTAGACAACCATGGTAATTCAGCACATAAAAATTTCTCCTCCAAACTACTCAGAGCACACAGTGTTTCAAACTCAATATATCCCAAAGTATTTAAAGAAGTCAACAATTTTAGTTCATCTTGTTCAGTGGCAATTGGAAACAATTGTTTATTTTTAGCACAAGTATTTTGTTCCAAAACAAAAGAATCATTCTCATTCACTGGTTGCTGCTCATGAATAATCATATCACTATCACACAACTTTTCTTTATCACAAAGATTAGTAGAACGTTCGCCATGTGATAAAGGTAAATCAATAGAAGGTTTTAGTATAGAATTATTAGCATCATTGGTGGGAAAATTCATTACAACAAGAGAACTCTCATCTTCTATGAGATTAGCATCATTGGCATTACCTTTGCTCTCACTGTCAGCAGAAGTATCATGTGTTGAATTTTTACATGAGACTGGAAGCACCTTATTTTCTGTCATGTCATCCCCGCTCTTTTGTGCATTGTCCTGCAAAAGATTAGGCACAGCAGGAGGAATAATAGGAGATTGGTCTAGTTGATGTTCCTCATCATATGAATTAATTACAAGAGATGGATTAACAAAAGTTTCTCTCATAAGAATTTTCATATCGTTCCATGTATGAGGTTTATCTGAAGAACTTAAAGACTCCCACCAAATTAATGCTAAATGTCTCAAAACACTAGATGCATTCTTAATCTTCCTCCGTTCACATATATGACAGTGTGCAAAAATATTATCTATTTTACTTTCTCACTCAATGTACTCATCAGCACCAATACCATCATAAGTAGGTGGAGAAGAAAGAATAGAACAACCTGCAGAAGGAGGTGTAGCAGCAATAGTGCGTGGCTCATGCATCATTGATGTCTCGTATCGATGAGTGTTGTAACCTGTCATTGTAGACACAAAACAGGAACAAACAGTGAAAGTTATCCCTAATAATCTACTAAGTAGGTGGAGTAGTGCCTCTCAAGATCACAGCAAAAGGAGACCCCTTCTAAAGCTCTTACAAGGTTCTTACCAGCAAGGTCAAGGATACCTGGAAGGCGTAGCACTGCGATTACAGGGGTCAAAACTTATATTGTCCAGAAGAAATATGTGGAGTTAAGGCAAGCAGGCCAAATATGTGAGTGGAACACAATTCAAAAACAGAAAGTAATGCTGAATTATAGTCCCAAATACTTGCTCTCGTTGCTGGTCTAACGTGTTCCAAATACCAGATGTGTGATAACAAAATGGAGAAACAAATATGATGGATAGCAAGAGTGATAAGAAACAATCACAAGATAGCACATGCCCACAATTATAGCAAACTGTCTCCTCTATGTGCTCCTCTAAATATTGTTCCTCTTTTGCCCCTCTCAATTTTTCTATTTTTTGGGCTGTCGTTGTTTTTTTGGGAATCTTTGACTTTTTCTTTTTATTTTTTTGATATTTTTTATTCACTTAGGAGCACACAAGAAGTAACCACAAAAAATTTGAGCTGAAACAAGTGAAAGACGTGGCCTGTGGAAAATTCAGAAGATGGGTCCAAAATTGAGAAAAAGTTTGTGACCACGAAAAGAGGATCTTGTGACCAGTTTTTGACCAAAATAAAAATTTTGAACCCCGACAAAGCGGGGGATGGTCAGATCTGAAATTTTTTTCTGATCGATTTTGATATCTGGAACATCGAAATCCGAGTTCGTACGCGAAAACTGGACCAGTTTCAAGTTTGGACTCCGAAATAGAGGACAAAACTGGAACAATGCGTACAAAAGTGGTCACGGTGGCTAGGGTTTCAAGGAAACGATGGGGAAAACACACGAACTGGACTCTAACACAACCTAACCAGCAACAAGACCTTGATTAGGACACAAACTCAACACGACGGAATCTGAAAAGAATTATGCAAAAGGCTAAACGTGGTTTCTGGGATAGTGGAAAAACCTAACACTATTTTTTTGGCTTTTCTGTGGACTCTAGGACGAAGGCGAAATCAAACTAAACTAGGGTAAAATTGAACCTAACGGTATACCTGAAGCTCTGATTACCAATTGATGTGAACTAGGGATCCCGATCTTCCGAAAGGTTCTGATAACTCTCGATTTGGTGGAATCACGACACAATTCGATCCGGCTTCCGAACAACTCGGCTCTGATACCATTTTTCTTGATTTGGTTTGGTCCTCCATCTTTATCCGGGCGCCCTCGCTGGTCCTCCACGCCTCCAAGCCCTCCTCCATGTGTCTCCTGGACCTCTCCTTCATACCTAAGCACAATATAATCATTAGGTAGCAATCTATTCTCAGAATCATATAAAGAATTACTTAGGAACGAGCTCACCTCTAAATTTAATTGACGCGCGCGAGCTCTAGTGATTGGACCTTGAATGTCCAGCAGTGGATCATTGTGTGTATGTGAAGGAGTGATGTCCTCATCAAAAGGAAATTGTTCTATAGGTTCCTCAAAAGAATCAGGACCCAGAGAACCCTCCCACACAATCGGCTGTCCCTTCCTCACTCCCTTTCCTCTACCTCTGCTCGACGAACTTCCGCCCGACATTTGAACTACGGCCGTGAGGGGGGGAGAGGGGGGGGGGGGGGCGGCGCCAAAACAACGAATGACAACACCTCAAGAGGAGAAGAGAATATAAGGAGTCATGCGCTTTCCACTCCTTGATCTGAGGAGCGGCAACTGTCCTGACCTGGCATCGCTGGCACATGGGTCGGCACGTGGACTGGGGCTGCCGCTCCCCCCTGGAGGAGCGGCACTCTTGCCGCTCCCTGATCTGGGGAGTGGCAGCCTTGCCGCTCCTCCAGGGGGGAGCGGCAGCCCCCAGTACACGTGGCGTCCAATGCCACGTCATCACCATTGCCACTCCTCCACGTGGGGAGCGGCAAAGTACAAATGCCACTCCCTCGCGTGGGGAGCGGCCAAAAGTGTTAGATATAAAATTTTTTCGGTGCTAAAATTAAAAATAGTTTTTAAAAAGTGTTAAAAATAAAAAAATTCCTCCTTGCTCCCTGCCGTGCGAGACGAACAGCAAAAGGCCACGGCCGCCGCCGCCGGGACCAACAGTGGAGATGTGCCGCTAGGACCTGCTCCGTGCTGCTGCTGTGCGACCGGCGGAGGAGATGTGCGGCCCATGTGCGTGGCGGTGCTGGCTCCCGTCTGCTGCTCCCTGCTGCTGCTCATGCGACCGGTGGAGATGTGCGGCGAGGAGGCGGAGATGTGCGGCAAGGAAGCGGCACCCGGCCTGCAGCCCCCGGCGCGGAACCCGGCCTGCGGCACGACCCCGGTGGAGGAGAGGAGGCATCGGCCTTGCCTTCCTCTTGGCGGCCGGCGACGTGAGCTGAGGGGAGGGGTGCGAGTGGGGACTGGGCGACTGAGGCTGGAGCGGCGGGGGAGGAGGGATTTTTGTCTAGGGTTTCAGAAGGGAAGTCCTCTTTTATACTTCTTGGGTGCAGTGAGGGCACAATGAGGGCGTTAAGATTGGTGCTATAGATGTGTCTCTGGTCATAACTCAGTGACGTGTCTTTAGAACACGCGTCACATTTATTATCTGTGACTCATGTTATCGAGAAGTGTCACGGATATGCTTTCCTATCGGTGACGCGTCCAGCGAAAACGCGTCACATGCCTTATCTGTGACGCGTTTTGTTAACCAACGTCACCAATACTACAATCTATCTGTGACGCGCCTTGACAATACGTGTCACATTTTTTATTCGGGACGCGTCTTGTTAACGTGCGTCACGAATACATCGTTATTAGTGACGCGTCTTGCTCCTGGGGCATGGGCAACAACTAATCGGTGACGCGTCTCGTGAACCCACGTCACGGATAGATTATTGGTGACGCGTTTCGTTTTTGTGTCACGAATCGTTGTGTCACTGATAACGTTTTCTGGCATAGTGCAACAAGGAGCTCCAACGTAAACCGGTGACACGGCAAGTACCATGGATGGCGGCGACGACCCCTCGGGACGACAACAGATCTGAAGTGGTTCTTCAGTGACGCCTCTAAGAAGGAGCATGACGTCCTAAGACGCCATTGCCGCTGGCACCGGCTACAAGCCAAGCAAGATTTTCGCCTAGAAAGCACCACCGCAGCACCACAGTTAGGTGCCCCAGCCTCTGCCCTAGGACAAGCCCGTAGCACACCTGGGCCTAACCGGCAGAAAAAAAGTGGAGGAGCGACGGGTCCACTAAACCACCCATGTGCCCCTAGGCTGATCATCGACACGTGGCGAAGAAAACAAATCAAGCGCTCAACGTGGTGCTGCAGTTGGAGCCAAACCGATGACCGAGCCTGCACGTCGCTACGGGAGCAGCCGAGACATGCGGTGGAGTAGCCGACGCACGTTGATTAGTTTTCCTCGCCACGCGTCAGCGATCTAACGTACGTGCGCACCGGTGGTTTAGTGGACCCCGAGGAGCATGCCTGGCCAAGTGGAGGCGTCGAGCACCGGGGCCCCGCCCTAGCTAGCCGCATCCACGCAGGAGATGAACCCCAGCCCCAGAACCACATACCGGAGCAACAACGAGGCCTGCACGAGACGGCCAGGCACCACGAGAATGGGCCATAATTGATCGCAGCAAAACAAAGAAGAATTCTGGTTATGAGTTCTCACCAGCATGAATCTGTGTTTAATCGCATCGAATTTCATAGAATGTCTATTATTGTTTATTGATCGCAGCAAAACAAAGAAGAATTCTGGTCATGAGTTCTCACCAGCATGAATCTGTGTTTAATCGCATCGAATTTCATAGAATGTCTATTATTGTTTATTGATCGCTTTAAGTTTCGCAACGCTCATAATGGATACTAGGTGACACTCCACTCGTCGTTGTGAGAATTTGAAGGAGTTATTTCAACCAGAATATTAAATTTCTCCTAGTGTCTTGCCATTCAAAATTTAGTACTCTCTCCATTTTATCTTACTATTACTAATTGGAGGCTCCAACAGAGCCACCACGTTAATCTTCACCAGATGCGCTAGGAAAAAAGAAAAAAAATATAGAAATTCTCACAATAATCAGAAACATCTCGCCATCAATTTAATAAGGCTTAACCACCACTAACAATAATAACCATCGGATCAATCAATTTGATTTTCTAAAAAATTACCCACCACTGACATTATGAAAATTAAACTAAACAACTCCATAAATCGTTTACCAACATTCCCGTATTTAAATATTTGTTTTACGAAACCCATCTAATCTAACCGAGCGCATCTTGGTCTCCTTGGCGATCGAATTAATTCTCCAGCATCCAGCGCCGCGCGACATGCATGCCATTCAATGATGGCTTCGTCCATAGTATACACCTGTGTTACCGGATGGTGGAGAAGTTGTTTTGGTAGCTAGACGACAAGATCGATTTTGTAGATGCGGGCAAGCCGACTGTCGATCGGTGGCTCGGCACAAGAATTTTCGCGAGTGCATTAGTCCTCCTGCCAGTGTTTGAGGATCCATATGTCTTGGCGACGCCTGCAGCCGGCATGGCCTGTTGACAGGCATAGTCAGTACGAGGCCTATGACAAGCATCCTCCACGACTCCGAATGAGGCTGGCCATTGCAATTGACAGGCGCAAATAAAGATGCAATCTGCTGTGTGCCTGCGCTGTGCGCTGGAGTACACACCGCCGTGCCCTCTTCATAATCTGCCAAATCAAATCTCAAGGCCGCTGATCGTTACCGGGGAGATATTTCTGCATGCATGCATGCATGTCCATGCATTACCTCCTCGGGGTTGATCGTTTCTGCGGAAACTGAGATGCTTGATCTGAAGATTGCATCGTCGCTGGCCCATATGTATTTTGACCTGAGGACCTCCAGGATGGGAAAGATGCACCAATGGCAAATTTCGACCAAGGTATGTAATGGAACCATGTATCTGTATCTAAGCAATGTAAGTATTCAATTTCCTACTTATTTACTTACTGGGAAAAGAAGAGGCAGTACCCATGAGTTGGGCGGCCTGCTGTTTGGAGGACAACGACCGAATTATTATAACCTAGATTAGAATAATATATAGTCAGGATTATGGATTATAATAATTAGAGTGTTCAGGTCAATAGATCGTGATGATTGATTATAGTTTGTTAAAGTAAGAAATTTCTATCTTATCCTTTAAAGTTTGGAAGTTGGACAAAATTGGTTGAGGCGCAAGTTGGACAGTCGGCAGGAGGGACTTTCAACACCCATAATCCTCTATAACTTGGTCTCACCTGGATTACGGGATTATGGTAATCAAGAGTTTTAATTATAGTAATTCATTATATAATCAACCCTGTCTAGATCAAAATTTGATTACATAATCTAATTATTATAATCAGAGGGGTATCCAAACATGCTCTTATTCATAAGTTATAATTACTTAGAATTTGACAACCTAGGATGAATGTGCTGTCTGATTCACTGCTGAACCAATAGTCTAAAGCGATCATGGAACCAAGAGAGCAGAGGTACGGCATCTCAAGAGTTGGCTATCTAACCTATTAAAGTCAAAATTAAAGTGTATGCTATATAAAAAAACCCTGGCCTCCGATAGTTCATCTATCCAACATCCTATATTTAGCAGTTAACTAATCCTCCCCCTCCCCTGAATTTTGGGTGACATGTTGTCCACCATATATGTTATGTGAGATATCCGAGGAGAACTACAAAAGCACAGGAGTATTTAAGGAGAATTTTTGTTAGGAAGCATCCTATATGATGAGGATATGGAGGAATAGGAGCTAGGGGCTCTTGAATAATAAGATCTAAGGCCGGGTTGATTTATTATAAGCTAGATTATACATAAGATTGTATTACAATACTAATTATCAATTATAAGAAACAGAGAGTTTGGGTACCTAGATTATTGTGGTGGATTATTGTTGGTTAAATTAAGAAATACACATAATCTCCAAAAATTAGGTCTCTCATAGATTACAGGATTATTTTAATATGGTGTTTTCATTATAATAATCCATCTATAGTCTAGCCATTTTTTGAGTGAACTAAACCACTTTATGAAATTCCACAAAACATATATTCCCTCTGCTCCTGTTCTGATTTTTTTGCCTCGGTCCGTAGCAGAAGCTATATAAGCCAGAATGACTTAGATTTTGCAATGGAGTGAGTAGTTACTATTGTGTTATTCTGTCTCCGTGGTGTTTTTATTTAAAAATGGTAACAAATAATATATTACAAAATTACCATTTAAGAAATCTAAGGAACTCCAGTACTACTATATGCAAATGATCAACCTTCGATTTATTTGGTCATAAACTGTAGTCGAAGTCAAAGCTTTCATTGCTTGGTTGCTTGAGTTTCTATATATTTATGAACTATGACTCTGTGAGCGTGACTATACTGCTACAATGAAAAACTTGCAATCTCAAGCATGCTTAAAAATGCTCTACTGCTGACATTCATGCTTGACAAAAGTCAACGAGATGTGAGTCAACATTTAAGCTTTCCACGCATTTAGATCTACATATGCCTTCCTTGATTCATATGGTTTTGTAGAATGCTAATTTGCATGCCTTGCTTATGATCATAATAAATTTTTCAATAATCAAATATAATATAGTAAAACTAATCACATGATTTTGTGAGCACTCTCCGGGAACATATTTACGTGTGTCTACTTATCTTTTTTCTAACTAAAAAGTGCACTTAACCTTTAATACAGGAAGCATAAGGTTGTTCAATGGAGGGCTCATTTTATATATAGTTCAATGGAGTCACAACATCCTAATTAAATTATAGTCTATGCCCAGATTGTTATGAAAACTTTATTTGTCCATGACATGTTATTATGTAAGGAATCTATTTCCTTTACATAAAAAACAATTAAGATATATAGTTTATATATAACTAGCCTGTGCATATGCACGGGTTGATGGACTAGTATTGGTAATTCAAGTCGTTTTGGACAAAGCTTGGGTCAAACATTGGGAATATAAATCATAAATAACTTTTAAGTTGTTGAGTTTGGAAATGTGAAAACCATATAAAAAGATTTGTCTTGAAAAGTACTTTCATCAAAATATACATATATCACTTTTCAATAAATATTTTTGTAAAAATAATAAGTCAAAATTATGCTTTGGAGACCGTATTACTGTTCAAGACAACTTGAATTACCAATATGGAGGGAGTATAAATTTTTCCTACCAAATGCCTCATAGTGAGAATCTCATGCGCTATGATTAGTGGTAGTGTTTTACTACTACTTAAAAACACTAGGAGAATTTCACCATTTTGGTAATAGCTTAAGATGTAAAAACAGATTATTTTTGGAATCTCGTAGTATAACTGAAACTTGGGCATATCGTGCATGTAAGATCAATTGTTTGTTGGATCAATGTAATGCTGAAAATTGGTAAATAATGCATGGCTAGAAAAAAGAATATCATTGGCGGCCTACAATTTCCACGAGAGGTGAAATTGAACCCTTAAAGAATATATCATTACTTTGGGGTTGTAGAAAACCTATAAGGAAATAGTGCTAACCTAAACCGCTAAGGAAATTCCACATTTCCATGAGTTATAATACAAACTGCCAAGGTATTTCGTTATTTTCTTGGGTGTTTTGTCACACCCATTTTTAAGGACAAAAATAGGATGTATAAAATACTCATGTGCGCCCCAGGTCATGATCGCACACATAAGCAGACAAATTACATAGTATCATCACAGTGCTTATTACATAACGAATATATGTTTAAAACATAGTCTTGAACAATAAATAATAATATCTAGTAATAATCTCCAGCGGAAACTCCACACAGGGACACGGTTGACTGGTTGACACCAAGACTAGTACTCATTACGATAATCCTCATCATAATCTTCATCTGTTATGGTGGAAATAGCAAGAGTGAGTCCATGTCGAACTCAACAAATATAACACAGGGTTCATGAGGCTCAAATGGCTAGACACTGTTTTGACTGCTTTTAGCTTTTAGTCATCATTAATTTAGCAGTTGAATAGCATCAAGGTATACCAATTCCCGTTAATGAACATTTGATCAATTGTAATATGAAAAATGGAATAGCATTAACATGAGCATAATAATAACAACAATAATTAACAAGATATAACAATGGTGATCATCTATTCTGTAAGAATACCCAAGGCCGCTCGTATCCGTGAGCACGGCTAGTATACCAGTTTAATAAACTCTGCGCAGAGGTGTACACTTTCACTGTGAGTCATGATTTCCAAATGAGTGGGGAGATCAAGCCCAAACACCCAAAAACCATATAAAGCCACTCAAGAGTTCGTCTAACAAGTTAGGGCCATTAGATTCACTCGGCAGGCAGATGTAGAACCCCCCTTCCCTGTGGCACAACAACCGCAGCCTATACACACTAGGCCAGGGGCTCGCACTACACCCAACGTGGCAAGCCATTCTTACGCCATTTAAGGTAACCTCTAACAAGCTAGAAAAGGTCTCTTGAACAACTAGAGCCAGAGCCATATAGCCCTCACAGTTGTACTGTCAATCCCGGTTAATGCTTACAGATAAGTCCTTATGGAGAGTAACTAGAGCAACAAACAAACAACACAGTGCTCTAGTCCCCTTGTAATAGGAATTAAATCATCTTAATGGTTGATTGCACCATTCATTAGTCAAATTACAATATCAATGTTCATAAATCAAGCACTAGCCAAGCTACCCAAATGCATAACCCATAGGTGACAAGGAAACAAGATATCAATAGTTAAGTTATAATCTCTATGGTTGTCAAGGAAGACACATGCATATGATATTGATTATAGTAAATAGGTAACAAGGATGGTCCTGTGTTATACTTGCCTTGATCAAAGCTCTCCAAATAGTACTGCTGACTTGGCTCAAAGTAATACTCCGAATCGTCCAAGTATTGCTCACCTTCTATACTCGATCATCAATCAACAACATACATGCATCCAATCAAACATACACGAAGCAAACAAATAGATATAATTAGAACAGTACACCAACAGTAACAAAACAGTAATAAAAGTTTATAAAACTCTTCTACACGTTTCTACGATCACATAGACGCAAAGATCACCAAAATCGGAGTTAAAACGTAGAAGTTATGAATTTTCTAAGATTTCCTATAGATAAATAAATACTTATTTATAAACTCGAAAAATAAATTATCAAAACTAACTGTAAAACTACACTAACACGTAGAATTCGCAAATACGAACCTAACGCAATTTGAACGGATCAAATTGGAGTTAAAACGAAGATTTTATGACTAAAACAATTCTAGTGGCAAAACTGTAAATTGCTGAAAACGTATTTTTGATTTAACCGGTTGAAAATACGCTTTTCAAAATACGAAAACGTAATCTCCAGGAATGCGCCAAGGACCGCGGGTTAGTTTCTAAAAACTTGAGGGTCTCTTTAGAAAAAAATTACCCGCGAAGGGGTATCTTCTAATCTGGGCCATCGATCTCGAATCGGACGGTTCGGTTTCATCTGCAAGTCTACAGTATAGAATCCGGTCATCTTCTTCATCACCGACCGCCGGCCGCCATGCCCGCCATGGCCGCCTCGCCGGAGAGTTTCGGCCCCGCCGTTCCCGACCGCCAAACAATCCGCAACTTGGTCCAATCAAAAGAGGAGGGTAACCCGCACCTATCTATGCAGTTTTGGAAATCTACAGCCACCCGATGAAGGAACGCGGCAAGGAGAATACGGCGGTTTCCATTGCCGGTTCACCCGAGCTTGCTAAAACTATGATTCAAAGCACCTCAACCCAAAAGAAGAGCACGGGGAGGAAGAGAAGGAGATGACGAACTCACCAACGCGAAGAAAAGGAGCTCGCACCGTCCCGCAAGGCCCACCGACGACCAACCGAAACCCGCCGACCGCCTAAACCCTAAACCTCCAATTGCTTGCGGCAACCCTAGCGTTTTAATTGAAAAACGGAAACTAGAAGATCCCCTCTTCCTATTTATAGCCTCAAATCACCGAAATCGGTTAGTGAATCCCGGATATCACGGAGGGAGAACGGCGGTGTTCTTCGGTTGGAGTCCTACTCGGTTACGGCTGGAGGTGGAAGAAGCGGCTGACGAAACGGTCCCACCGGTCAGTGTCTCAAGAGGAAGGAAGGGGCTGCTGCGGGCTTGACTGGCTTGGGCCGCGGGGCTGCTGCAGGCTCCGGGCCGAACTGGGCCGTGACGATGGGCCGATCCGGGCGCAAAGAAGCAGGCCGCCGCTCCTGAACAGAAGCCCGTCGGTCGCTGGCCACTGGCCTACCAGGTAAGCAGGTAAACTTCTACTTCTTCTCTTTTTTTTCTATTTGTTTACTTTCAAAACCATTTAAAGAGATTTTAAATTCAAATCAAATATAAACAAAATCACACCACTCAATAAAAATATATGCAACAGCATGAATGCAACACAACATTTATTTTATTATTATTTTAAATTGGACATTATTTGTTATCTAAATTATTTCAATTTTTGTTATCTCTAAAATTTGGGTGTTACAAATTCTACCCCCCTTAAAAGAATCTCGTCCTCGAGATTGGATTGCTTACTCAAACAACTGCGGATGTGATTTCCTCAATTCATCCTCTCTTTCCCAAGTTGCCTCCGCCTCTGAATACCGATTCCACTGTACTTTGCACATCTTAATAATCCGACTTCGAGTAACCCTCTCAGCAGTCTCTAAAATCTTGATCGGAAACTCTTCATATGTAAGATCCTCCTTAACAGTCAACTCTTCCAAAGGTATCTGTTCCTCAGGCACCCTCAAACACTTCTTAAGTTGTGAAACATGAAACACATCATGCACCCCAGATAGATTCTCAGGCAACTCTAATTGGTAAGCAACTTCCCCACGTCTAGCAATAACTTTAAACGGTCCAACATACCTTGGTGCTAGTTTACCTTTCATGTTAAATCTCTTCACACTTCTCATGGGTGACACCTTCAAATAAACATAATCACCTACTTCAAAAACTAGATCCCTTCTTCTATTATCCGCATAACTCTTCTGACGAGACTGTGCCACTCTCAAATTCTCACGAATCACTCGTACTTGATCTTCTGCGTTTCTAAGAACATCTGTTCCAAACACCTGAGATTCACCTGTCTGATCCCAAAACAATGGAGTTCTACACTTACGTCCATACAAAGCTTCAAACGGTGCCATCTTAAGACTCTGTTGATAACTGTTATTATAAGAAAATTCTGCATAAGGCAAACTCTTATCCCAACTAGTTCCATATTGCAATGCACAGGCTCTCAACATATCCTCTAATACCTGATTGGTCCTTTCAGTCTGTCCATCTGTCTGTGGATGATATGCTGTACTAAAGTTCAACTTAGTTCCTAAGGATTCATGTACAACCTTCCAAAAATGTGATGTAAATTGCGAACCTCGATCAGATACAATCTTCTTCGGAACTCCGTGCAAACACACTATTTTCTCCATATACAATTCTGCCAATTTTGGTCCTTGGTAGGTAGTCCTAACCGGTATAAAATGAGCAACTTTAGTTAACCGATCTACTATCACCCAAATAGAGTCATAACCTTTCTGAGTACGAGGTAACCCCACTATAAAGTCCATACCAACTTCTTCCCACTTCCACTCAGGAATCTTCATTGGTTGCAATAATCCTGCAGGTCTCTGATGCTCAGCTTTTACCCTCTGACACGTGTCACATATTGCTACATACTCAGCCACATCACGCTTTAATCCAACCCACCAATACTTCTGTTTGAGATCCAGATACATCTTAGTACTACCAGGATGAATAGAATAAGCTGATTCATGAGCTTCACGAAGAATTGCTTGTCTAATAGCTTGATCCTCAGGTACACACAGCCTCTTTCCAAACCACAAAATTCCATTATCATCCATTCTAAAGCCTGGTGACTTACCAATCACTACATCCTCCGCTATCTTCTTTAGTTTCTCATCCTTCAATTGACCCTTATAGATCTCTTGCTCTAAAGTAGGCTCTATTACTAATTCCATTGCATTAGTAACAATTCCCAAGTTCAAATATTCAAATTCAGCACATAACTCACTAGTCATAGACAATGTTCTTATCTCATTGGCATAACTCTTCCTACTAAGAGCATCAGCTACTACATTAGCCTTACCAGGATGATAGTGTATCTCAATATCATAATCCTTAATCAACTCTAACCATCTGCGTTGCCTCAAATTCAGATCTGACTGAGTGAAAATATACTTCAAACTCTTATGATCAGTGTATATATCACTCTTATGTCCAATCAAATAATGTCTCCAAATCTTTAAAGCATGAACAACAGCTGCTAACTCCAAATCATGTGTAGGATAATTCAACTCATGCTTTCTCAACTGTCTAGATGCATAAGCCACAACTCTGCCTTCTTGCATAAGAACACATCCCAAACCTTGACGAGAAGCATCACAATAAATAGAAAACTTCTTACTCAAATCTGGTAAAACCAAAACAGGCGCTGTAGTTAACCTCTTCTTCAATTCCTCAAAACTAGCTTGACATTTATCAGACCACACAAATTTAGCATTCTTTTCTAACAGAGATGTCATAGGTTTAGCAAGTTTAGAAAACCCTTCAATGAACCGTCTATAATATCCAGCTAAACCCAAGAAACTGCGAATCTCACTAACATCAGTAGGTGGTTTCCAATTCAATACATCCTTCACCTTGCCTGGATCCACCGATATACCTCCATTAGAAACAATATGACCAAGAAAAGAAACTTCCTTCAGCCAAAACTCACATTTACTTCGCTTCGCATACAGTTTATGCTCTCTAAGCTTCTGCAATACCAACCTCAAATATTCAGCATGCTCTACCTCTGTCTTGGAAAATACCAGTATATCATCAATAAACACTACCACAAACTTATCCAAGTATTCCATGAACACCTTATTCATCATGTACATAAAGTATGCAGGTGCATTGGTCAATCCAAACGACATAACAATATACTCATACAATCCATACCTTGTAGTAAAAGCTGTCTTTGGAATATCAGAGGCACGAATCTTCAACTGATGATATCCAGAACGTAAATCAATCTTAGAAAACACACAAGCACCTCTCAACTGATCAAACAGGTCATCAATCCGGGGCAAAGGATACTTATTCTTGATAGTTACTTCATTTAGTGACCGATAATCAACACACATCCTCTGACCACCATCTTTCTTATCAACAAAAATAACTGGTGCTCCCCAAGGTGATGAACTAGGTCGAATAAAACCTTTTTCTTGTAATTCTTTAATTTGTTTCTTAAGTTCTTCTAATTCATCTACTCCCATCCTATATGGTCGTTTGGCTATAGGTGCAGTTCCAGGTAATAATTCAATAAGAAATTCAATGTCTCGGTCAGGTGGCATACCTGGCAATTCATCAGGGAAGACATCCGGAAATTCCTCAATCACTAAATTCTCCCTAATAGTATCTTCAATCTGATTCACCACCGCGGTTGGTTGCTTCTGCATTGCTACATCCACATTGATTTTATCTCCATTAGGCGCAGTCACAACTACCACTTTCTGCTGACACTGAATCTCTGCCTGATTTTGCTTCATCCAGTCCATACCCAATATCACATCAATCCCAGATGTTCTCAACACTATAGGAGTTATCTTAAACTCTACCCCCCTTAATACCATACTAATTGGAAGACAACGATTACTGGTTTGCATGGTACCTCCAGGTGAATTTACTAAGAGAGGTTCTTTCATAGCTAGCATGGGTATACTATGCATTTTAACAAAAATATTGGATATGAATGTATGAGATGCTCCAGAGTCAAAAAGAACAGTTGCAGGAGTGGAATGTACATTGAACGTACCAATCATAACTTCTGGTGCACCATGAGCTGTATCAGAAGACACGTGATTCACCCTTCCAGTACCCGATTGCCTCTGGTTGCTCTTCTGGCTCTGAGGAGTCTGTTGGTTCTGCTTCTCAGGACAATTATAAGACAAATGGCCCTCTTTACCACAGACAAAACATCTAATAGGAGTGCTGGGAGTACTATTCTTCATGGGGGTAGCATTGGGATTTCCAGTGCGAGGAGTCTGTTGCCCAGTCTGCTGATACTGTTGACGCTGTGGATATGATGAACGCTGTTGCGACTGATTGTTTTGCCAATTTTGGGACCACCTCTGATTTGAATTGCGATTCCACTGGCTAACCGGTCCCTGAAACTTCTGATGAAAGCCATGCTAAGAATTTGTGCGTTGGCGGTTGTTGCTTCCTGAGCCTTGCACCTTCATCTTTCTCTTTCTATCCATCTCCCTACGCTCATTATCCAGCACAATCGCTTTGTTCACCAGTTCTTGAAAACTAGCATAGTTATTCCCCTTCAGTTGCAAGCGAAGATCATAATATATTCCCTTCAAGAAAAGACGCTGCCTGTCTGCATCTTCCCTAACTTCATTGGGAGCATAGCGAGCCAACTGGGTAAACCTGTCATGATATTCACTCACACTCATCTGTCCCATCCTCAGGTTTCTGAATTCTTCCTGCTTCAGCTCAATTATACCTTCAGGAATATGACGAGCTCGAAAATCTCTAACAAACTCATTCCAAGTGATAGGAGGAGCATTGTCAGGGCGTGCAGCCTGGTACGACTCCCACCAAGTCTGAGCTGTCCCTTGTAACTGACCAGATGCATACAACACCTTCTCCATATCATTGCATTGAGCTATATTCAGCTGTTTCTCCACTGCCCTCACCCAATCATCTGCTTCTAAAGGATCAGCAGCATGGGAAAACACTGGAGGGCGTCCCTTCAAAAATTCTCCACGCTTATCCCTTACTTGAACAGGTGGTGGACCTCCAACAGGGGGATTGTTCTGCATATGCTGCATAAACATCTGCATCAGCTGATTCTGAGTTTGCATGAGTTCCTCCATAGTAACGGGTGGATTAGCACCCCCACGACCTCTGCCACGACCTCTGCCTGACATCTGTTTCCAAAACACAGAAGATGGAATTCAGTACAATCCGAGATGATGTATACAATAGATAAACAAAATCTGATTTTCTGGGCGAACTCCAATTTCAGCAACTCAGTAAAACTGTCATATCTCGAGCTACAGACGTCCAAATCAGATGATCTTTACATGGTTGGAAAGCTTATAAAATTATCTACAACTCGTATTCACAACACTTTTTCTGATTCTGTCAATAAATTGGTCAAAAACTGAACTTAACAGAAACTGTTCCCGAATTCCAGACTGTGCAGTAACTCCAACTTGAAACAGATATATCTCTTAACTCATGATAAATATTAAGGTGATTCTTGTGGGATTGGAAAGATATAGAAGTCTAATTATTCCCAGTAAAATTTCTTAAATTTCCCATGAACGGATTTTAAGTTATTTCTAAAACATCCCAGACTGATCCAAAAATCAGCAAAGGACAGAACTAAGTTAACCTCATATTCACTAATACATCTTGATCAAACTTAATATTCTTAATAATAGAATTTGTAGGCATGTCTACAAAACTCCAGCACACATTACAAAGATCCAAATCACACATTATCATAATAACAATCCATCAATCACACAATTGTTCACACCACAAACTGACTCTTAAAACTATCCAAACTTAAAATTGACTCGCAACTACTATCGTTCTTATTACATAGGGGTTTTTCCTATTTCCTAATTAAGCTTCTCATAAATCTTAGGACGACCTAACTCCGCCCTTAATTGGTCAATCTCCTTGTAAGCTTGCTCCTTAAGTTCTTTTTCCTTCAGCAACTCATCCTTCAGGTCCGCCTCATGAAGAGCCAATTCACGAGCTAATGCCACCGTAGCTTGCAAAGTCAAGGAGGAATCATCAGCAAGTGGTACGGTCCAAATACCCTTGTCATGCAAGAAATAAGGAAAGTGCCGAAGTGCACCCTTTAGCGTCTTGTCCGAGCGTAGACCATGGTAGTAAACAAATGCGTTGAAAGCGACATCCTCCATGCTTGTCTCCACGGTTGCCCGGCTCACTCGGGTAATAAACTTTGACTCCACCTTAGGCTCCTTAGTGGTAGGATCCCTTTTCTTGACCCATAACTCCGTCTTCCAATAGGAATCCATCCATGGATGACTATACTCTGCACTGCGATACTCTAAAGTAGCCTCCCAGTCGTAGTAGTAGTTGTCCAAGGTTCTTGTCAACATATCATGGAAGAAAGCATCAGCCTTAGGAACCATGATATGAGACTTCGTAGTCCACCCCATAACTACATCCTCCAAAGGTGTATCACCAACTCTTGATTCAGCATCAGATAGCTCTTGATCACCCTCTTCCTTTGGCTCCTGGGGTTTGAAACGAGCAACATATTGTGCAGCTGACAGACGGGGATGAGGAGGCATCTACAAGATTTAGACATAGATTAGATAGAATCAATGTATTTTCGCAATAGAATAAAGTAGAGGAAGCATAAAACTTTAGTAATTCACAAGGTGAAAGAGGAAGCATGAATTAAGTGAAGTATGGATGCTATCAACGACCATTCTAACTAGGCTTGCGTCCTACAGTCAACACGGCTCTGATACCAATCTGTCACACCCATTTTTAAGGACAAAAATAGGATGTATAAAATACTCATGTGCGCCCCAGGTCATGATCGCACACATAAGCAGACAAATTACATAGTATCATCACAGTGCTTATTACATAACGAATATATGTTTAAAACATAGTCTTGAACAATAAATAATAATATCTAGTAATAATCTCCAGCGGAAACTCCACACAGGGACACGGTTGACTGGTTGACACCAAGACTAGTACTCATTACGATAATCCTCATCATAATCTTCATCTGTTATGGTGGAAATAGCAAGAGTGAGTCCATGTCGAACTCAACAAATATAACACAGGGTTCATGAGGCTCAAATGGCTAGACACTGTTTTGACTGCTTTTAGCTTTTAGTCATCATTAATTTAGCAGTTGAATAGCATCAAGGTATACCAATTCCCGTTAATGAACATTTGATCAATTGTAATATGAAAAATGGAATAGCATTAACATGAGCATAATAATAACAACAATAATTAACAAGATATAACAATGGTGATCATCTATTCTGTAAGAATACCCAAGGCCGCTCGTATCCGTGAGCACGGCTAGTATACCAGTTTAATAAACTCTGCGCAGAGGTGTACACTTTCACTGTGAGTCATGATTTCCAAATGAGTGGGGAGATCAAGCCCAAACACCCAAAAACCATATAAAGCCACTCAAGAGTTCGTCTAACAAGTTAGGGCCATTAGATTCACTCGGCAGGCAGATGTAGAACCCCCCTTCCCTGTGGCACAACAACCGCAGCCTATACACACTAGGCCAGGGGCTCGCACTACACCCAACGTGGCAAGCCATTCTTACGCCATTTAAGGTAACCTCTAACAAGCTAGAAAAGGTCTCTTGAACAACTAGAGCCAGAGCCATATAGCCCTCACAGTTGTACTGTCAATCCCGGTTAATGCTTACAGATAAGTCCTTATGGAGAGTAACTAGAGCAACAAACAAACAACACAGTGCTCTAGTCCCCTTGTAATAGGAATTAAATCATCTTAATGGTTGATTGCACCATTCATTAGTCAAATTACAATATCAATGTTCATAAATCAAGCACTAGCCAAGCTACCCAAATGCATAACCCATAGGTGACAAGGAAACAAGATATCAATAGCTAAGTTATAATCTCTATGGTTGTCAAGGAAGACACATACATATGATATTGATTATAGTAAATAGGTAACAAGGATGGTCCTGTGTTATACTTGCCTTGATCAAAGCTCTCCAAATAGTACTGCTGACTTGGCTCAAAGTAATACTCCGAATCGTCCAAGTATTGCTCACCTTCTATACTCGATCATCAATCAACAACATACATGCATCCAATCAAACATACACGAAGCAAACAAATAGATATAATTAGAACAGTACACCAACAGTAACAAAACAGTAATAAAAGTTTATAAAACTCTTCTACACGTTTCTACGATCACATAGACGCAAAGATCACCAAAATCGGAGTTAAAACGTAGAAGTTATGAATTTTCTAAGATTTCCTATAGATAAATAAATACTTATTTATAAACTCGAAAAATAAATTATCAAAACTAACTGTAAAACTACACTAACACGTAGAATTCGCAAATACGAACCTAACGCAATTTGAACGGATCAAATCGGAGTTAAAACGAAGATTTTATGACTAAAACAATTCTAGTGGCAAAACTGTAAATTGCTGAAAACGTATTTTTGATTTAACCGGTTGAAAATACGCTTTTCAAAATACGAAAACGTAATCTCCAGGAATGCGCCAAGGACCGCGGGTTAGTTTCTAAAAACTTGAGGGTCTCTTTAGAAAAAAATTACCCGCGAAGGGGTATCTTCTAATCTGGGCCATCGATCTCGAATCGGACGGTTCGGTTTCATCTGCAAGTCTACAGTATAGAATCCGGTCATCTTCTTCATCACCGACCGCCGGCCGCCATGCCCGCCATGGCCGCCTCGCCGGAGAGTTTCGGCCCCGCCGTTCCCGACCGCCAAACAATCCGCAACTTGGTCCAATCAAAAGAGGAGGGTAACCCGCACCTATCTATGCAGTTTTGGAAATCTACAGCCACCCGATGAAGGAACGCGGCAAGGAGAATACGGCGGTTTCCATTGCCGGTTCACCCGAGCTTGCTAAAACTATGATTCAAAGCACCTCAACCCAAAAGAAGAGCACGGGGAGGAAGAGAAGGAGATGACGAACTCACCAACGCGAAGAAAAGGAGCTCGCACCGTCCCGCAAGGCCCACCGACGACCAACCGAAACCCGCCGACCGCCTAAACCCTAAACCTCCAATTGCTTGCGGCAACCCTAGCGTTTTAATTGAAAAACGGAAACTAGAAGATCCCCTCTTCCTATTTATAGCCTCAAATCACCGAAATCGGTTAGTGAATCCCGGATATCACGGAGGGAGAACGGCGGTGTTCTTCGGTTGGAGTCCTACTCGGTTACGGCTGGAGGTGGAAGAAGCGGCTGACGAAACGGTCCCACCGGTCAGTGTCTCAAGAGGAAGGAAGGGGCTGCTGCGGGCTTGACTGGCTTGGGCCGCGGGGCTGCTGCAGGCTCCGGGCCGAACTGGGCCGTGACGATGGGCCGATCCGGGCGCAAAGAAGCAGGCCGCCGCTCCTGAACAGAAGCCCGTCGGTCGCTGGCCACTGGCCTACCAGGTAAGCAGGTAAACTTCTACTTCTTCTCTTTTTTTTTTCTATTTGTTTACTTTCAAAACCATTTAAAGAGATTTTAAATTCAAATCAAATATAAACAAAATCACACCACTCAATAAAAATATATGCAACAGCATGAATGCAACACAACATTTATTTTATTATTATTTTAAATTGGACATTATTTGTTATCTAAATTATTTCAATTTTTGTTATCTCTAAAATTTGGGTGTTACATGTTTGAACCACCAAAGTAATTCATATTACATTGAATGTTATTACAAACCGCCAAGGTAATTCAACATTTCCTTGGGTGTTACTTATTCCACACCACTAAGGAAGTGTTAGTTTCCTTGGGTGCAAATTTTCAAGTAAATTGTTGTAACCACCAAAGAAAAAATGTTTTTTCTAGTCATTTCTCTAAACACCAATGAATGGACTCATTGCAGGCTTGTTAATTAAACATTGAATTTTATAGACACAAATGCATCCTTGACATGTTTATGACATGAAATATAGTTTTATTTTAGTAGATTACTGTAACAAAAGGTATAATTTGGAGTTGTTATCAGACGATGCATATTGACACTTAAATTTAGTTTTAAAACTAGCATGCAACATTGTTATGTTGGATGAAGACAAAGTTTATACCAAAGCATATTGCAGAGATCGAAGAGATCTATAACTTTGTAGTTGATGATATTTTTATTTGAAATAAAGTTTTGGGTTGTTAGATATTTAGTTAAATTTGGACACAATTTAATCCATAAATATGTAAAGATATTTGTGACAAACATGATACGTCTTTGATACTAGTCGGATATATCCATAAATATGAGCTGTAGAAGCCTTCAGCGTCGTTCGGCTGCTTTGTTCTGACACTGCGTGTCAGGCAGTGTCTGCTTGGGCTAGCCTCGCCCAGGTGGACCTTCTGGAGTCTTCTCGATGGCGAAGGAGGTCAACTCCAGGGCTGACATGCGGGCCCGGGAGCCGCCCAGCCCCTAGAGGCCGAGAGACTTGTCTTCTTGTGTCACGCCCCGTGCGTGACCCTGTTGCGGGAGCGGCCGGCAAGGCCGCGCCCGAAGTGCAGCGCCTGGGAGCCCCCTGAGCCTCGATGGCTCGGGGCTTGTCTTCTTGCGCCTGGCCCTTGGCTGGCGTCGTAGGCCGTGCTGGAGCCAAGGGCCGAGCATGGGCGTATCGTCGGTCGAGAGCCTGAGGCTCGGGCGAGCCCCCGAGCCCTGAGCGAGGGCCGCGGCGTCCCTAGGCTCGATCAGGTCTCTTCGATAGGGAACCATTGATCCCAAGGCTTAACATACCCATATATTAGGATCTCGTCAGGAGCCCCCCGAGTCCTTCATGGCTCACTTGGCCTGGTTCGTGAGGCGATGAAGGGCTGAATTCGATCTTCTGGTGACCGAGCTAGCCATGGCAGGGATGGCTTCTGCTGATGAGAGTGTGATGCCCTTTGTGGGGCCCTTTCCCTAGGTGAGACCGGGGCATTCGGCTGTCGAGGCTGAGCAATAGAGGTGCTGACCCCTTCGGGTCCTATGTCACGTAGGTTTGTAGCCCGAGCGAGGGTTTGGTGAACTTGTTTGGGAGTTACCAACTCTAGGCCCGGGGGCACCCTTCCTTCTGGTCAGAACTTGCCGTGGGTCGGGTGATCCAGAGCGTATGGGCTCTGGTTTGGGGCCACTTGATCACCTGGCGCGCCACGCCCTTCTAGGGGCTTCGGTAGCATGCCCCGATCCTTTAGGGCTGGCCTTCTAGGGCCGACCTTCTACGGCCATAGGTCAGGGCGTGGGGAGCGCGCCGAGCTCGAGCAAGGGACCCTGTTGGGTCCATCGCTCAGTGGCTCCCGACCCAACTCCGGAGAGTTGGTTGGTTTTGGGGGTGCACCGCCCGAGCACCCATCGATCGGGGGGTCGAGTTGCTCCGTCTAGGGAGCCGACGCAACCATTGTTGACGGTGGATAGTGTCAACATTTTATAACGCAATAAACATGAGAAATGATCAATAAACATGGAAATAGAGGAGTCTAGGATTTTATCTGACAAATTCCATGAGTTTTGGTGAATTATTATTTTTCAGGGATTATTCCAGAAAAGACGACAAGAGGGACCTAATTATCAAACGGATTATCGAAATTCCACCGCGAAAGATACGTTAGAAGACTCTAGAAGACCTGAGAAGGCAGTAGGCAAAAGTGGGACTCCAGAAGCTTCTGGAGGAGTCCGAGCGGCACCAGGCCCCTAGGCCGACCGACCCCTGGCTGTGGGCCCCACCTGTCATCTTTTGCAAGCCTCCTCCACCAACCTTGAGGATCAATCTTAGCCTTACGTCAAGTCGGTTTGATCCAAGGGTTCACGTGTATCCCACCGGATTATATATACGGAGCCTGACCCCCCTAGAGCCATCAAGTCATTTGAGATCAAGCTATCCAGAGCTAGAAACCCTAGTTCCTCAGAGTTTCTCTAGTTTATAGCGATAGCCTAGTTAGACTAGGTCTAGAGGGAGTCAAGTTGGTCAACCTAGCTTGGATTCCCGACGTTGTTAAGAGCGTGGAGATTGGTACTATTCTTGTGCTCTCCTCTCTCATTGTATTATTCATCATTGTGTGTTTATTACAATGTTATGGCAACATTAATCTTCATCTTGTTTATATTCTTGATTGCAATGTTTATTGTTTACTTTGATTATATGTCTAGCATAGTTACTTTATTATTATTGAGTTCATGCATATGCTCGTATAGCGTTTATCCTAAGGTACCTAGGGTAGATGATTTGCATTATGTAGGCGTGGTGCTTAGATATATTGCATATCTGCGAGTGCTCCCTGATGTTCCAGGACGTGTAGTAGATCGTGAGGGTGACTATTATAGCTTCGTTGAGTCCTCTGTAGTCCATCCCCTACGCATAGGTTATGTAGAGCGCGGTCACGTCGGAGGTGACGATTGCGTCTTAAAAGCCTCTCTAGTTGATGCTCTTTATGTGTGGATAATGACATAGTAGTAATGTTAATAATGATTGTTAGATGTAGTTGCACTAATTAGAGTATTCATTGACTTATGATTAAAGAACTACATTAGGAATTATCTCTCTAATATTCGGGTCTTACGACGTTATTGTAGTAGCTAGAGTGCTCTAAGTGAATCTATTATCTTATTATTATGATGACTGATCATTACTTATCATATATATCTTTATCATGTGACTTATCCCTGTTATGAGTAGAGTGTATGATATTGGTTTTATCCCTCATTCATCATATATATAGGAAGTTATCAATACTATAGATTTTCTATTCAGCTAGACCTTCCCAGTGGTATAAATATAAATCGACAACCTGGTAATACTCTAGGTAAAATGCTACAATGGTATAATTATCTATCCGCTTGCAGAACCAGTTTTATTCATATATTCATTCTTATTATTTCTGCCTAGTCACATAAAATGATAGATTCCTTTATAGTACCAATATACATTTCTAGCTATATAACTAGGGATGACAACTTAGTTCAAGCTTAGGAGTGTAGGTATGTGATAGGTGACTAGTGTGCTAAAGACATGTTAATCATTACCATGCATTTACTAGTGTTGTTAGTTTAGTAATAGCAGTAGTAAATGTCAACAACCCTCAAAGCCATTGCGGGGCCTCCCTATCAGCGGGCATGGTGGATTTTGGGCATGTCCCTTCCGCTGACGCTTTGAGTAGATGGTTTGATGGCGCCTGGGTCACCGTGCCTGGCAGAGGAGTTATGGCGTGCACTCCCACGCCGTCCCACTTTGTCTGGGAGATGGGACATTGGGCCACGTGGAGCAGATCTGGCGGAGAAGGAACTGTGACACTTGGTGCGCAGATTCAGGCCGTTGGTGGCGGCCGGTGGGCCCGAGGGGAGTCGAATCCCCTCAAGTCCCACGAGGAGGCATGCGTAGAGTGGGCGGCACGCCTGGTGGAAAGTGGAGCGATGACTTGACTCATTGTCAATGCCCTCCTGACTCCAACTTTACTACGCGGCCACCATCACACAACCGCTCTAAGGCTTGCCACGGGGATCAAAGGATCGCCTGGTCGATTTCCCGAGGCCTCTTTAGCCATCGATGGCTGATCGGAGGGCATAGAGCCGCTCATAGCGCATCAACTGGGGCTATAAAGAGGGGCCCCGGGGATGCGGCGCCTTCCATCCCTCCTCTGGCTCCTTCTCTTCTTCCTCTCAGATCTAGCTCCCAACGGCCATGGCGATGATGAAGTGCGATCACTCGCTCCAAGTGAGCATAGCCTCCTCCATCGAGCGATCGCTCCCACAAGGGTGGAAGGATTCTAGCGAGGGAGGGGCAGTGACATGATGCTAGATGCGTCTGTCACGTTTCCCTCCCCTAGAGGGCGGAAGGATTTTAGCGACGTCGCTAGAATCCTTCCTTCCTCTGATAGGGAGGGGAAACCACGACGTGCCGGGGCTGCCCCTCCCGCCCCGGTGAAGGCGGAGGTTCGAGCGAGCCACCAGCCTGAACCATATGCACTGTAGGGCCCCGACCCAAAGGTTGGGCTCGCCTTGCGGTCTTTGCCGCCGTATAGGCAGCAGTAGATCACGGTTTTTGCCGTCGTATATTGTAATCAAGTCGTTCCCAATTAATGAAATGAAATTACGTTCGTTTGTAATCTCATTGCTCAGGAGTCGTGCTCGGAGACTTAGGTCCCTCATTGGGATAGGCTATTACGACGATGGCCTCAGTGGCTAAGATCACCACGCCTATGCTGCTAGCGGGTTAGTCCGTGAGAAGCCTAGGTTTATGGTCGTTCCGTGCCCTGGTCATGTCCCCTAGAGGAGAGATCCTCGGCTTCCTAACCGATACACTCCTATAGTTCACGAGCCCATCTGTCGGTGCTCGGGGGCTCGCTACCTCCCTTGGTGGGTCACCATGAGCGGCTCTAGGTCACTACTCGGCAATCGCATGATGGTCGGCCAGCTTTGCTTCTGAGCGTCTGGCTAAGGCCTCTGGTGCCTGACCATGGGTGTCCCTCATAGTTTAGGTGCCACAAGTAGCCTTGAAGCCTCTTGGGCCAGCTTTAGAACCCTTAGCGATGCCCCTCTTGGGAGGCCCCAGTACCGTCATGCGGCTAGGAGACACGATCCGACGAAGGATCGGGAAGCACAAAGATAGCTGCAAATGAACGAAATGGACACAAGAGAAGGGAAAGGGGACATAGCTGGTAACACGGCAGCCAGGGCCATTTCGTTAGCGCCTTGCCAACCCTTCGCCTGTTCCTCCTGCTTCGTCCGTCCGGTCCTTGCCTTGCCTAGGGGCCTTCTGCTGTGATCCTCCTTCATAGAGGGATACGGGTGGTTAGCTTAGTCAACCTTTTGACGTGGCCGAGCCATTGCCGGAGTCGCTCAGGACGAAGGAGTCAGTAGTGAAGGCAAGTGAAGTAAGAAGGTTGGGAGGACAAGACTTATCTTGGTTTTTGTTGTTGGAAAGGTAGACCGGTGAAGGAGGTCGGCAGGTGGGCACTGGCTCAGGAGACAGCGCTTCTAGGTGGATGGCTCGGCGGTGGCCTTTCCTCATGGGGAATGGTCAAAACTTACTTCGATCGGGTCAACCCCTTCTAGGGGGCCGAGTGCCTAGATGGAGGGGCCAGCCGAGCCATCGCTGCCGCCAGGAGTCTTGGCCATGTCACCGACACCTAGGTTGCTAGGCATCGCCACTACCTTGGCTGCTTCCTTCGATGGCGCCCTTCCCGTGTCGCGGTGGGGCATTGGGAACAGAGGGGGCGATGAGCACGGCTGCTTGGGTGACGCAGTCCTGCTCGTAGTAGTAGGCTTGTTCAAAGCTGCCTTTGATGGCGATGACTCCCTGGGCCGGGTATCTCTAGCTTTAGATAGGTGTAGTTGGGGACAACCATAAACTTAGCGAAGCATGGTCGGCCTAGGAGAGTGTGGTAGACGCCAGGGAAGTCGACCACCTCGAAGGTGAGCAGCTCCTTACGAAAGTTGTCCGGCTGGCCGAAGGTGACGTTGAGCTGGATGCGCCCGAGGGGCCCAGCTTCCTTCCTCAGGATGATCCCATAGAATGGTGCCTTGCTGGGGCGCAGGCTGCTCCATGAGATGCCCATCCTATCCAGGGTGCTAGCGTAGAGTATGTTGAGGCTGCTATCGCCGTCCATCAGCACCTTGGTGAGGCACGTGATGCCCACAATTGGGTTGACCACGAGCAGGTAGCGTCCCGGGTGAGGAACACGATCAGGGTGATCCCCTGGTCGAAGGTGATGGCTGTCTAGGACCATCAGAGTCGCATCGGGGCAGTGAGGGTGTGGACGGAGTTCACCTCTAGCTCGATGATGTGGCGCTGCCGGCGGGACTCGTACACCTGGGAGCCCCCGAAGATCATGAGACAGCGATCGGCCTTGGGGACTTCGGTGTCATCCTCCATGGCAGTGTCCATCGGTTTGCCGGCCTTCGGGGCTGGCTTCTAGGCCCTATCCTGCTGGCCGAGGGTGCCACAGATGTAGCCCCTGATGGTGGCACAATCCTTGAGGAGGTGCTTTGCCTGCCCTCTAGGGAACAGACAGGGGGCTTTGAGCACCTTCTCGAAATGCTTGGGGCACGTGGCGTGCCGATGGGGTTGAGGCCTAGCGCGCGTGGTTGGTCGCTGCCACCATCTCCTCCCCGCGGCACTTTTGGTCCTTGTTCCTCTTGTCGCGGCGATGCTAGGACAATGCAGGGTCGTCGTCGCTGTCCACATCGCTGAGGTAGGCGGCAGCTTTGGCCTTGCTGCTGAAGTTGGCCTGGACCCCCACCTCGCCGGTGGCATACTAGGTGGTGACATCCAGGAGTTCCCACGTTGTGCGCGGGGTCTCCGACCGAGTGCGTGGACGAGCACCTCACATGTCATGCCGCAGATGAAGATGTCGGCGTTAGTGATGTTGGGGAGCTCATTGCGCTTCTTGGAGAAGCGCTGGTGTAACACCCTGTGTTTTTCATCCTGTTAAAAATCACTAAAAATTTAAACTTTTAGAATTTTTACAACAAATTAAAACTTGATTAGTTTATTTTCTACGGAACCGTTTTAGAAAAACTTTTCTCTAGAACCTTGCATTAAAAATTCACCATATGCATTTGGCATCGAACGCTTGAATTGTTTGCTTGCATGATTGATCGAATGCTCGTTTAATTGGAATACCTGATTGCTTGTGTGTATGTTTGTCCTCTGGAATTTATTTGCGGCACCAAAATAACTTCCTTAATTATAACCTGCATTCCTAACCTTTCCTTATAACAGTATATAATGCATCGTAAATATAAATAATATTTGTTACCTTCTCTGCTTGATTACATTAGCCATCACATCACTAGATTATATGTTTAGTTGTTCTTCCTAATATTAGTTTACATTTAGTAATTCCTATACGGTATGAAATCCCTTGCCTTTACTTACTATCATGGTTATAAAAGGATATGCATATAGAAATAAATAAATAAATAAATAAATAAATATATATGTATATGTATATGTATATGTATATGTATATGTATATGTATATATAATAATTAGCTATAATATATTTCAATACTAGTACTGCATTCTTAATTAGTAAAACGTCATAATGCATATATGTACATACATGGTTAATTACATTCCCTCCTAATCTATCCATGGGTTAGTTAAGTCATATATATACGTAGATGGGCACATGCACACATAAGCATTCGATATAAGCACACACACGTAAATACCTTGCTTTTCCTTTAGTATAAACATACACAGGTATCGGTACATATATATACATACATGTTTACATATTTTAATTAAATTATACATACATACACCATATGTACCTTGATCCATTGTAGGAATTAGTAAAGTCGTACGTGTAGGCAGTCATTGTTACATATACTTAGTATTTACAGAAATAGAAAATGGAAAAGGCCTACTGTGTACTTCCTCCCACCGGCCAATCGGGCACAGCGGCCGAGCAGCAGCAGAGCACGCACACGCAGGTATTTTCGACGCCGAACCGCTTCTCCTCCACGTTGCCGTTGCCGCTGCCGCTCCCGAGCACGTGAAAACCATGGCTGGAGATATTTCTTCGCGCACCGACCTTCACGGATGTCGTCTTCTCCCCATGATTCCCGTCGCCAGCTCACACACTGTGCCGCTGCCGATTCCAGAAAGGCCAGCTGGGCTTTGCATGCGCCCCATGTAGACGTTGACTGCCGCTGCAGTGTGCTGCAGATCATGCCGGCAAAAATCTCCCTGGCCGGGAAATATCGGCCGGTGCACACCGCCTTACTGCAGCACGTACTCGGCTATAAAATGCTAGCTATGGCTGTCGTCGAGACTCGCTGAGAGAACTCAGAGCTCGGCGCTCAAGACCGTCACCTGACGTCGCCCCTGCCAGCCGGGATGCCGCCGAGGGTGCCGCGCCGGAGCCCCGAACCGCAGGGCTACTCCAGCCGCGGGGACCGAGCCTCTGCTTCATGACGCCGTAGTCGAGCACCACCACAAACGCTGCCGCACGACGCTCGCGCCTTGTGTTCGCCGCAGCCGAGGTCGTCAGCCGCGCTTGCCACGAGCAGCCGCCGTCCGCTGCTCTGTTTCTCTTCTCCGTCAGAAGCAGAGCATCGCCGCACTCGCTAGCCGCCGGAGCACCACGCCGCTGCCGACTGCCGACTGCCGCCGTGCTCCCTTCCCCCTCTTCTCGGCGCGCGGACCGCCGTGGTTTTGCTCCAGCACCGGTGCACTGCTCCATTTCCTCTCCCTCCTCGACTGGAAACAGAGGACGCGAACGGTGATAAAGCCGCAACACCACGACTCAACTCGTCGGAGCTCGAAGCCGATGCCGCCGCCGCTAAGGCCTGCATAGGGGCATGGCGCCCCTGCCTTGCCGCGTCGGAACCACCTCCACCAGCCGCACTAAGGACGTCACCGTCGAAGCCGCCGCGCTCGCCGCGGACTGCCGAGACCGCCGCCGTCCTGCCTCCAGTTCACCTCGCCGGAGCCGCAACGCCGAACGCCTGCCGCCGCACGGCAGCCCACATCGTCGAAGCTGCTGCTGCCGAGGAGCTCGTCACCGCCACCGTGATCGCCTCGCCACGGCAACCTCCGGGATGCCGTCGAGGAACCCGAGCACCACCGGAGCCGAAGCCGTCACCGTCCAAGCCACCTCTGTTAGAAAATAGAGGTTTAGAGTTGTTAGTCTTGGTCATACATCCTAGAAACCTGTATGTCCATAGAATGTACTTAGTCCTATCAAGATCCACCAAGAGTGGAACCTTGTATTGTAAACCATAGGATGTAATTGCCATGCATGGAGGCTTGCTTTCTTGCCCTATAACACGCAACCAAGAGTCCCACGACGGGGTACTCTTGTTCCTCCAATTGTTTTTCATGGTACCAGAGCCGTAACATATCCTCACGGATTTTTTTTTCTCGATCCTCCTCCCATGGCCACCTCCTCCGATGCCGCCACCATGCTCCCGCTAAGTCTTCTTCCTCCTGTTACCGAGAAGCTCACAAGAGGCAACTACAGCATGTGGCTTGCCCAGGTTTCAGCAAATCTCCAGGGCGCCCAACTCTGGGACTTCACCAAACCCACCTCCACACCACCGCCAGAATTATTGCCGGCGACTACCACTACCGACGGCAAGAAATCTGAGCCTACCGCCAACCCTGAGTACACGCGCTGGCTTGCCAGGGACAGCCAAGTTCGTGGTTACCTCTTCTCGTCGCTCTCCAAGGACATCTTCTCCCAAGTTGCGACGTCCACCACGGCGGCCGAAGTGTGGGCTGCCATTCAGACGCTCCAGGCGTCCCAATCCCGGGCCCGGATCATGGCCACCCGGATGGCCCTCGCCACGACGACCAAGGGATCATCCACCACAGCCGAGTTCTTCACCAAGATGAAGGGCCTGGCCGACGACATGGCGTCGGCCGGCAAGAAGATCGAGGACAACGAGTTGATCTCCTACATCCTCATGGGTGTGGGGGAAGAGTATGAACCAGTTACGACTTCAGTTGCAAATCGCACTGATCCGATCTCTCTTGCAGAACTACAGGCGCAGATCGTGAGTTTTGAACAGCGCCGCGATATTCGTGGCGGTTCCGGTGGGTCGCACTCGTCAGCCATGATGGCTCGCCGTGGCGGCGGGCAACACAACCCCAACAACAACCGCGGTCGTGGCAACCGCGGTGGCTACGGGCGCGGCCATCCACGCGGTGGTCAAGGCGGCGGTGGTCGCGCAGGTGGTGGACGTGGGCGCTTCGCCGGCGTCCAGTGTCAGGTGTGTGGCCTCATTGGTCACTCCGCGGCACGATGCTACAATCGGTACGACTCCAACTACGACGGAACTGCACCACCAAAATCTGCATCGACTGCCACTACTACCTCCTACGGAATCGACACAAACTGGTATGTGGATTCCGGCGCCACAGATCACAACACTGGCGATCTTGAGAAACTCACCGTCCGGGACAAATACCAAGGAGGCGATCAGGTTCATGCCGCAAATGGGTCAGGTATGGCTATTGATCACGTTGGTCATAGTGTATTGCATTCCCAAAATCGTTCTATTCATCTAAATAATATTCTTCATGTTCCAAATGCCCACAAAAACCTCCTATCTGTTAACAAACTTGCACGAGATAATCATGTTTTTCTAGAATTTCACCCAAGTCATTTTTCAATTAAGGATCAGGCAACGGCGAAAACAATCTTCCAGGGTCCATGTGAGAAAGGACTCTACCCCTTGAAGCATTACCTGCATAAAGAAGCCCTTGGCACTTTCAGACCTACTAAGACCATTTGGCATCACAGGCTTGGCCACGCATCCTCCAAAGTCGTCGACCAGATTCTCCACCAACATAAACTTTCTTTTGTCAAAGAGTCCAATAATAATAACATTTGTGATGCATGTCAAAAGGGCAAGAGTCATCAGCTACCCTACCCTACTTCTACTAGTATATCTTCTCGTCCTTTCGAACTTGTTTTTTCTGATGTATGGGGACCGGCTCCTACTTCTGTCGGTCGACATGATTACTATGTTAGTTTTATTGATGATTATAGCAAATTTTCTTGGATCTATCTTTTGCGTCGCAAATCAGAAGTTTTCCAATGCTTTCATGATTTTCTCAACATGGTCGAACGACAATTCAATCATAAAATTCTTGCTGTTCAATCCGATTGGGGTGGGGAATATCAAACACTAAATACATTTTTTAAGCGCCTTGGTATTTCTCATCATGTGTCATGTCCTCATTCCCACCAACAAAATGGATCTGCTGAACGCAAGCATCGTCATATAGTAGAAGTAGGCCTATCGCTCCTTGCTCATGCCAGCATGCCCTTGAAATTTTGGGATGAAGCCTTCCTCTGTGCGGTATTTCTTATCAATCGCATTCCATCCAAAGTCCTCAATAATGCCAGCCCATATGAACATCTTTACACTACACTACTAGACTATACCTACTTACGTTCTTTTGGCTGTGCTATTTGGCCTAACCTACGCCCATATAATTCTAGAAAACTAGAATTTCGTTCCAAGCGTTGTGTGTTTCTTGGGTACAGTAATCTTCACAAAGGTTTCAAATGTCTAGATCCTACTGAAGGCCGTATATACATCTCTAGAGATGTTGTCTTTGATGAGCATGTTTTTCCCTTTACTTTTCTTCATCCAAATGCCGGTGCCCGTCTTAGAGCTGAAATTGATCTTCTTCCAGATATACTAAAAAATCCTTCCTCCACCTTCGGGAATGCACTTATACATGATCATACGATGATTAATACCACCTATCCTAATGTTGTGTCAAGCACTGTGTTTTCTACAGATGAAACAGGCTCAAACTCGCCTCAAAACGGCGATACAACATCGCCCTACATCGTATGTGGACGTGCTCCTACCACTGGCGCGACGATCGAGGGTGATCTTCCGACCGATCCTGACGGCGGACCCGGTGTGGCAGGGGAATCAGCCTCGGGATCGCAGGCGCCGCCGATCCCAGAACCGCTGCCGGGTGATCTGACACTGTCGGGTGGCTCTCCTGGATCTTCTGCGGCGGCCAATCGCACCACGGCGCCATCATCGAACACAGCCCCTGCGCAAACTGATCCGGGTGCAGCATCAGACTCGCACGATCAGGCTGCCGGGGGGACAACTCTGTCACCGCCGGTGGGATCACCGCCAGTGGGGTCTTCTGCAACACAGCCCGGATCGTCTACGTCAACTGAGATTGTGGACACTTCTACAGTTGAACTAGCTCCTACACAACGGGTAACACGTCTCCAGAGAGGTATAACCAAACCAAAACAGTATTTTGATGGCACTGTGAGATGGTGTATGCTTGGGACTATTGGTGCAGAAGAACCTTCTACAGTTGAAGATGCTCTTGGTGATAACAAGTGGGTGCAAGCAATGGATCATGAACATACGGCATTGATCAACAACAGAACGTGGCATCTTGTTCCACCACCGAAAGGTAAAAATATAATTGGATGTAAATGGGTGTATAAAATCAAAAGGAAAGCAGATGGGTCAATAGATCGATACAAAGCACGACTTGTTGCAAAAGGATATAGACAACAGTATGGCATAGATTATGAGGATACTTTTTCTCCTGTGGTAAAAGCTGCTACTATTCGCCTTATATTATCTCTTGTAGTTGGTAAAGGTTGGACACTACGCCAACTAGATGTGCAAAATGCTTTCCTACATGGTTTACTGGAAGAAGAAGTATACATGGATCAGCCTCCAGGTTATAGGAGTGAAAAATATCCTAACTATGTGTGCAAGTTGGATAAGGCAATTTATGGGTTGAAACAGGCTCCAAGAGCTTGGTATGCTCGGCTGTGCAACAAGTTAATTCAGTTGGGTTTCACACCTTCCAAAGGCGACACCTCATTATTTCACTTCAGGAAAGGTACTCTCATCATGTTTGTCCTTGTATATGTTGATGATATCATTGTAGCAAGTTCATCACAACAAGCAACAGACGCCCTTCTTAAAAGCCTTGAGCATAAATTTGCCCTAAAAGACCTAGGGGACTTACACTACTTTCTTGGCATTGAAGTCAAGAAGATGGGTGATGGTCTATTTCTGTCACAAAGTAGATATGCTACTGATATTATCAAACGTGCAGGTATGGACAAGAGTAAACCAGTTGACACTCCTCTGTCCATCACAGAAAAACTTAGTATAACAGAAGGGGAAGCATTAGGAGTTGAGGACTCCACTAGATACAGAAGCTTGGTTGGAGCTTTACAATATCTTACACTCACCAGACCAGACATCTCTTTTGCAGTGAATAAGGTGTGCCAGTTTCTACATGCTCCAACCTCAACACACTAGAGTGCAGTGAAAAGGATCTTGCGGTATGTGAAAGGATCACTGAGCATGGGATTAAAAATCAGAAAATCAAATTCTATGTTGATCAGTGCATTCTCTGATGCTGATTGGGCTGGGTGTGTTGATGATAGAAGATCAACAGGTGGATTTGCAGTTTTCTTAGGACCAAATCTAATTTCTTGGAGTGCTAGAAAACAGCCTACCGTATCACGCTCAAGCACAGAAGCAGAGTATAAATCATTAGCAAATGCTACTGCAGAATTGATATGGATTCAGAAATTACTTGATGAACTCAAGATCGATCATCCACCTGCGGCAAGGTTATGGTGTGACAATATTGGTGCACGGTATTTATCAGCAAATCCGGTTTTTCATGCTAGAACCAAACACATAGAGATTGATTTTCATTTTGTTAGAGAAAGGGTAGCCCAAAAATTATTAGATATACGCTATATACATACAAGAGATCAACTTGCAGATGGTTTTACTAAACCACTGGCCACGTCAAGAATGAAAGAGTTTAGGCACAATCTCAACCTTGTTAGTGGCTGAGATTGAGAGGGGATGTTAGAAAATAGAGGTTTAGAGTTGTTAGTCTTGGTCATACATCCTAGAAACCTGTATGTCCATAGAATGTACTTAGTCCTATCAAGATCCACCAAGAGTGGCACCTTGTATTGTAAACCATAGGATGTAATTGCCATGCATGGAGGCTTGCTTTCTTGCCCTATAACACGCAACCAAGAGTCCCACGACGGGGTACTCTTGTTCCTCCAATTGTTTTTCAACCTCTGCCCCTCCCCGCGTGCACCATCTCTCTCCCTTCTCTCCCCGCTTTTCCCTCCTCCCCCTCTATCTGCTCTCTCTCTCTCTCTCGCCTCTGTTTTCTTCTTCTTGCTCTGTTTCTCGTGGCGACGGGATGAGGACGACCGACGAAGGCAACCGAAGCCACTCGACCACGTCACGTGAACCAATCAGGGCACTCCACCTCTTCTCTTTCTTGCGTGAACATGGTGCACGTGAAATACAGAGACTCAGGCAGCTGGTTCACCGACCGGCGCATGGACCATGGGCTCAGTACCCAGTCAGCTGACTGGAGCCCACGCGTCAGCCGGCAGCAAATGGCTACTCGTACTCGGGAGTTGTACACAGTAGACTAAACAGTAAGCTTATAAATTCTAGAAAAATTCCCAATCAATTTCTAAATAAACTAGAGTAGCTTTAGATCATATTTATTTATATAGTTTCCACACTCATTGCATAGATAAAAATAGTAGAATTAATTTGCATGCTTTAGTTCGTTCACGTTTAATCGGTAGATTTACATAATTTATATCTCGCTCATTTTAATTTTGAATGCCGTAATTCTTGTACTATAAATCTTCTAAAATAAAACACTATGTAATAAATGCTTTACCCTAATTTTTGGTGCCCATTTAAATTCTAGATATGATTGCTTTTTCTTTTCTTTATTTAAATACTAATTCGTAGTTGCATAGCCCGTAGTAGTAATTCGTCGCCGTAGTACCCATCACTCATTAGGATCAACCCATCTATGATTATTTATTCCACTTTGGTTTCCCATGCTTGTTTTACATGCCCTGCTTGTTATTTTTCTTGTTTGTATTTCTTACCTGTCGACGCTAGACCGCGTAGGATAGAAGATGCGGAGAGAATCCGATGGAACCTCACAAGAACCAAGATCTCGGAATGAGGATATAATCGACAGTGAGCGGAGGCAAGTCCTAATCCCCACCTATCTCCTACATTTCCATTCCTTTGTTTACTCCCCTTCTACCACCTCTACATTTTGCTAGCCTCCACCATAACCCACCATACCCAACCCTACCAACTGCTAAACTTAACATATACTACTTATTAAATCCCCATTCATGGATTAATATTGTTTTATGATGAATTATGAGATTATTTATGATAATGTGATTTATGAGAAGGTATTGGTTACCTTGATGAGACATAAGAAATATGAACTTGAGGATAATAACTATGGAACTTAATTTGGTAAAATTGGACTAACCCTGACATGGGGCGAGTGAAGGGTATTTCACGTGGTGTGGATTACCCTTTTGGCAGGTTCGCCTGGTAAGGGTTCCTGTTGGGAGATACTCACCTCGGTCACATAAGGACCGGTTCATTTGCCATCTCGCCTAGCTAGAATTTCGTACAGCCACATGTCTATATGGGTAGACTTGATCTCACACCCCGTTAGATTGAAGTATAATTTTCACTAGGAGGCCGGAGTGGCAACAGACTAACAGGAGAGGACACGACTGCTGTGTGATCTACCGTGGTCTGATCGGCATGGTTGCTTTGTGGTCTTCCATGTAAAATTTATTGTTGTGCCGTGTGCGAGCACCCTTTTATTATTTAATCTGGATGCTATGTGATCATCCACCGGACGCTGTGTGATCATCCAACCACTCGATATTCTAGGATGCTGTGTGATCATCCTGATGCTTGTGGGTTCCGGTCCCTGAGTAGTCCGTGGTGGAATTATATGGAAATCTAAGGTAGCACCATCCGGGTACGAGGTTTCGTTAGGCCTGTTTCCACCAATGGATCCTGGTAAGGGGCAGTGCCTATCATGTGGTGAAATTTGTACAACCTCTGTAGAGTTTCCTAAATCTATTCGAATAGCCACGTCCTGGGAATGGGCAACCGCTGGGATGAGGTCTCAAATGATTAGACTTTTTATGTAAAGAAACTGTGACAATCTGGTAAGTTGCAAGTTATTAATTATGGTAAGTTATAACTTATAAACTCCGGGAACTGGCGAGAAGGGATAATACTCTCCCAGGGCCCAAACCTCCATCTTATATCACTCTACTACTACCATATAAAATTCCACCGTAAGACCACCTCTACAAATAGCCTCTGCCATACACTTCACCTCTACCCCAAAGTTAGGGCTTGCTGAGTACTTTATGTACTCAATCCCCTCCATTCTATGTTCTTAGGAGTCAAGCTGCAGGAGTACAAATGAGGATGAAGCTATCGAAGCTACGCCAGGTTGGAAAGACAGGAGTACGTACGAGGACGGAGATGTACGGTTATGCAAAGGAGCTACTCGAGGACCACTAGGATAAAGATATATGATTGAGTTTAGGATTATGCTTTACGTCCGCACTCCAAGTTGCCTGTAGGAATGGAACCACGTCGTTTTAGGACTGCTGGATTAGAACTCTGATATATATTATCAGGCCAATGGCCCAAGTTATGTAATATGAACTTTGTAATGTGTTTTCCCATTATCAATAATAGTATGGTTTTTTATATCAATCTTGTTCGATCTGTGCGTATCAGCTACTGATCCAGGGACTGATACGTGATGCACAGTGGACCCTAAAATAGGGGCCCGACAACTGGATGTACTTCTAGAGGGTCTCGTCGGCCCTTTACCTACAGTTGCAGAGGTCCCACGAGTTCTCAGGCTGAGTGTACGTACCCTGGAAGTGGCCGACAAAGACAGAACAAGGTCTCCCTAGCAGCGGATGCTGTCGGGCTCGAGCTGCTCAAGCCAAGCTCTGGCCGAGCTCGACATAAGCAGAGGAAGGTATTGGACGGTGAAGTCATCATCCGACCCCTTGGCTCTCATGGTGAGATGGCAGTCCTCGAGCCAATGGTCTGGGTTGGTCTCGCCGTCGTACTTGGAGATGTGCGAAAGTGCATCTAGCCCCTTAGTGGGTTTTGGTGAATTGAATGACAACATAATTAAAGGTCTAATAAGTTTGCTAAGTGTTGAATAGAAAATTGAGTTTATTGCATACACTTGTGGATTATGGAATGATAAGCATATATAGGTTCAATAATAAGGCAAACTTGGTGATATTTCACATATTGTTCAAATGAAGGTCAAAGTTGTGTGTTGTTGTATTGGAAGATCATAGAAACAATCTAGTTCAAGCAAAAAAACAACAATGCAAATGAAATTAATGAACTGACTTCTATGTTGTGGGATATCATAGTATCATGTGAAAGCAAGCATATTTGGCAAATGACAAATGAGACATGAGTTGATGATTTTGGATTGGTCTCTATATAGGGTCATGAGACCATGAGCCACAACGCATGCCAGAGCCGACACTCGAAGCTTTTGTCAGATGAGGCAGTTGTTACCTCTGCACGCACCTATATACTACTCTGTAGAACCACTATTAGGCCAACCCTAGCGCGGGCTGTTATCAGCGTTAGCCTCAACTAAAAGTTGCTCTCCACAATGGCATACAGGAGGTGTCGGTTATCAATACTAGACATACCCAACCAAGGGCGTTAATAGTGTGTCAGTTGTTAAATCGCCCGAGGCTTAGGGCGGCTTCAGCCTCGCTCGGGGCCCCCTGACGTCATCAAAGCGCCCGACCCCTGCGCCCCGTCGGAAACAATCTCCGCCTTGCCCGACCCCTTCAATGTATTCATGGGAGCGCCCGACCCTCTTGGCATGCTTCTGCCCGCCCGAGGGACACGTAGAGCCCTCTAGCAAGGCGGGGAGCCACGTGGGCCCCCACCACAACACCCTTTCCCACTGATGGGACAGACATGACCGCGCACAGTGAACAGGAGTATGGGAGCCGCGATACGATCCAACATGATTCCGGTCATTCTACCACGATGACGACCATACCTCTACAGCAACGGGAGTGACGGCAACTGTACTGCCTAATTCTCTCTCTACGTAAATCCGGGCGCATGCGCCGCCCATCCTCGACGGTACAACCGCACTCAAGACGAAGCATGGTCGAAGCGCGTTGCACCAGCAAACGGAGAAGCCAAAGGCTCGACGTCCATGGCGTCTTACGCTACAGGGTAAACTGCTCACGCCGGATAAGGAGGAAGACGGCCATACCCAAGGCCACCTTTTTTGTTTTTCTCTTTCGTCTTTTCTCATTTCACTTTTTCACCATAAATGTAACCCGAGCCCTCCCCTTGGGGACTATAAAAGGGGAGGCTGGGGCCACATTTAGAGAGGGGGGGGGGGAGATCGAACGAAGTCACCTCACTGACCAAGAACATTCACACACACCATCCAAGAGACCTGGGATCTGCCCCCTGTCTTGTAAGCTTGTAACCCCTACTACGAGCACTCCGGTGCAAGACAACACGAGCTGTAGCAACACCCACTGGACGTAGGGACATTCTTGCCTGAACTAATATAAACTCTTGTGTCCGCTTTGCACACCATCCGAGCCTAGACGCGCAGACACAAATTCACTCGTCTTAGTGTCTAGGACGCGGTTCTAGACACCGACAGGAGGCGAAGCTACTTCTCTCATAGCGCAAGCCTATGACCCTGTTTGCTTAGCTGAAAAGCCATGGCTAAAAGTATTGTTTACTGATTTGTTGTGAGAGAAAAACAATATACCATGGCCGATAAGCCATGGATAAACAGCCAAGTGAACAGGCTATATCTTCTTCTAAGAAAAGTAACTTTATTTCTTCTAAGAAAAGTAACTTCATTTCTTTGTGAAGCCCAACTGGATGAGGCCCTGCTCTGGATGAGGCCCTGCTTTGGCGTCAAAAAAAAAAGATTTTGATCCGTCTGGAAAAAAAAGAGACATGGCAACACGTCTACAGTTAGTTAATCTACTTATAAAAATTCTAATAGAAGATAACAACGCCAACAAAATTAAGAAATAGTATAGTATCTCATTTTTCAGGAGAAAAAGACTTTGACTTTTCGGAGGAAATTGGGATAACGTTCACAGTTAGTTAATTTATTAATAAAATTCTAATAATTGAAGAAAAGCACTAAACCTCAATGCAAATACTAATACAAGTTAATTAGATAAATAAATCAATATCTATTGTAGTACTCAATAACTAATTATTTTATATAATAAATTTAACATCTTGATTGTCGCACCGCAACTGTACTGACTTTTTAAATCATTGTAGTAGCTAAAAATGTAGCCTAAAATCGACACTCTCTTAAAAAAATAAAATAGATATTATGATAATATGTTGATAAATACATTAACCTCCAGCTAACCATCTTAAAAATAAACATAATCATCGTGAGGATAAGCAATTAATTAACCACCAGCCAAAAAAGTTACGTCCAATCTATATGTATAACCAACAAATCTATATTACTGATTTGATCAAAAAATCTAAAACAAATGTATCGAGGGGGTGGAATCCAATCCAACTTATTACAGACTTCAAGTAAACTCTATCAAGCCTTCAATCGCACCCGTCGCATGCAACTTTATTAAAAAAAGCAGAAACTACAATGATGTTGCCAAGATCAACAAGGTAATCTACCAATACTCATTTCTTCTATATGTAACTTTTCCATTAATTCTACATACTTTGATTAACATATCAATTCAATTATTGTCACATCTATTGACCATATATCAAAAGCTACATGGGAGAACATCATGCCAACCTAAGAAGTCATCTACGTCAACAAGATGATTCTAGATTAAAATTGATTCTAAAAGAAGCGGCATAACATCTAACGTAATATTGTTACTACCTCCTATGTGAAGGAGTTAGCAACAACTTATTAATTACGTCGATGACATCTATTCACCAAGAAAAAGACCAGAAACCAACACATGACAAGCCAAACATCAACACCATTGACTTCCAAGACAACATCAAAGATTTCAACAGACAAATCAAAGAAAGACAACAATTATTTATATGAAGAAAATTGAAGGTACGCATCTCAATATCTAATACTCAATCATGTTACTAATTTTATTGCAGGTGAATTAACCTTCTAATATTGTTATCCACACCGTTCAATTCCTAAAGACAATACACCCATATACTACACAAAGTCAACCATACTGGGACAAAACAAAGAAAGGAAAAGAAAACACACAACCGTGGAATGAAACTAATTTTACATCATTACCTGTGCCATGACAATCTCTCTCGGTCATGCTAATTCCAATTTTGCACATATGTGTAACTCCTAATTCAAATAAACATTATTTGTATGAAGTAATTTTTATTAGTTAATATATATTATTAAATAAATGTGATTTTCAATTGCTTAAGTATATCAAAGTTAGCCTGTGCAGGAGCACGGGTTGATAGACTAGTTTCTCTTAATTAGCTTTTAACCGTTCTCCTCTAGTCTACCATGTTCTGGATTACTTTATTTTCTTCTAACCTAGTAATAATAATGTGTGTGGCAATGCTCTTTCGTTCCATCCTTTATTTCAAAAGTTCCTTTTCCAGCTTTTTAATAACCGTCAACGCTGATTGATTTTAATCATTACACAGACAGGGAATTATTAATCACGCAGCCCCATGACAACTAACATTGCTTTAAGTTAAAGGAGTCTACTGGCCTCGCCCATCATATTCATATGCATAGATTGCAGCATATCGAAGTCAACAGTTTGGATCGAGCAAATGCGCATGGAGACCCAGCGAGACCGTGCAGCCTTTCTTCGCCCTTCATCCACCTGAGGGATAATCCATCTGATCTGACATACAAGCATATTTTGTTCAGGTTAGTAAATCTTTTCGACTGAGTTCCTAGCCATTTCATCAAAGAAAACGTGCTTTGCATCATGTTTTTTTTGGTCGATTTTCTGTTAGCAGCTGAGCCTTCTGTATGTTTTGACATCGATTTCAGTTGTCAGGTATGAAACACAAAAGGGATCCTCTAGATTACTGCTGAGACTCTATCCCTTTTGGTCTTGTGTTTGTTTGCTTGCTTGGTGGGATCTGGATTGTGCCCAGAAGCAGAGGTCATGAAGAATCTTTTTTTGGATTCCGATTTCACGCTAAGATTTAATTAGTGCTGTATTGTAAACGGTAATTCAGGTCCAGTTCATACAGCAAGGCTCAAATTTGGGCGGAATCCTGAAATTTTCTGCAGTAATACCTCCTTTTCTGACATTTCGTATATGTAGCCCTTTCTAGTCATCACCATCGGCACCGCACCACAGAATGATGCTTTTGCCTGAGTCGGCCTTTATCTCTACAGGGAAAATTAACATGGTATTTTTGCACCTGCAGTTTCTTTTGTAATAATGGGCGATTCAACTGCTAAGGCTTCAGCAGTTTCGAGGCAGCGACCACAATCCACAGATGAGTTTAGTCTATTAGAGAAGAAGCTACAAGATCAATGTGTAACCCCAACAAACACAGACGGGGGGCCACCAGAAACGCAGGTAAATGCATGGTCTCTACGGCTCTACCTCTTCCTTGACAAATTGCTTGAGGAGAGAAATGGAAAATCCCGCTAAGAAAATTATTACTTAAAATCGATCCTGCATGTACCTAAGATCCGCTTAACTGTCGGGACCGCCCATGGGTGCTTTGATGAGATGCGGAACAGAGTGCCGCAGTAGTTCCAATATTTTCCAATTTATTTGCCACTCGTTCCTAAAGAATCCTCCTTTGATGAGTCTTGCCCATCTTTTGCTGATCATCAGCTGGTACACTTTTACGGCCCGACTGCATTCACCATGGAAGACTTGCTTCATGCGGAGGAGGCCGACGTCCTTGGGACGGCCACGTATGGGACGATGTACAAGGTGATGCTGGAGGACGGAAGCCTCTTCGCCATCAGGAGGTTGAGCGAGAAGATGACCAAAGGGCACAAGGAGTTCAAGGCCAAGGCTGAGGAGCTTGGCAATATCCGACATCGAAACCTGCTCAGCCTCAGGGCCTACATGAGATCGGATGAGAGACTAATCGTTACCGATTACATGCCCAAGGGCAGCCTCTGCGCCTCATTGCGTGGTCAGACATCTAAACTAGTAACTTTTATCTTAATATTGCTAATTAGAGGTCCCAATAGAGGCAGTACATTAATTCTTACTAGAGACATGCTAGAAAAAAAGATGAATCCTAAAAACTCTCATAATAACCAGAAGCATATGGCCTTTAATTGTCCATTTCTATTAGTCTACTACTATAAATATACCTTAAATAATCATTCATGTCATGGTTGATATATATTGTGTTTCAGAAATCATAAAAGATGTTCCTTTAACAACACATATATTAATATCGATGACAAAAAACTTATGTAAATTTTTACCTTTGATAAATTTATACATTTTAACCACAACATTATGACATCTATAGTAGTTTTGTTAATGAAACACTCTAATTTAAAAAAATAGTACCACACATGGTTCTTTGATAAGAAAATTTAGCATCTTGAGCGGCAGAGAAGGCTATTACTAACCAAAGGTCATTAGAACCTCACTAGTCCTTCAGATTCATTTGGACTAAACAATGATTATTAGACTTATTAATATGCATTTGAGGTTAGCAGCACAATTGAAACCTTTAAGTCCTCAATCTCACTTCAAGATCTATCATCAATCTTGAGCATTGTGCTATAGGCTTCAATGAATATTATGCCCATTGTTGGAATAATAAGGCCATAAATGACCTAAAAATCCTTATTTATAATCAAATACAAAAGAACAATTTTGAGTGAAAGTGTCTAATAAGCACCAGTTTCAACTTAATAACCTTAAAGTAAAAAAATGTAGTGACTAATAAGAAGGAAATGTGAAAGTCAACATCTATATTCATGACATCACAAGATATAGGCTGCAATAAAAGCACAATATAAAACTTAAGCTAAGGTTTCGACACAATGCCTAATAATAACACAAGGAGGTGCCATGAAGGGAAAAAGTTATAGTATCGATGGAAAAGCATGTAAAGTAATTTATAAGTTTGTCATCCAGATAGAGAGAGTATCTATATGCTCATTGCGGCTGGCTAGAAAAACGACTGATGCTGATGCTGATTTGTCGTGAGAGAGAAACACTGTTATTTTGCTGAAACGGTACGACTGATAAGTTCAAGTGAACAGGGTGATTAAACATGAATTTCTAATGCTTATGTCTCCTAAGATTCCGGTGTAAGTTGGACTAGTTTTATATAATTATTTTTGTTTGGAATAAACACCATCTTCCTTCATGAACAATTAAATTTGTTTGCCTATGCATAACAACGAACTCGATATAGTCTTGGTCGAATTCACTACCTACTGAAGATTGTATTTTTTTTGTTCCCTGTCCTACGTGTTGTGTTGTTCCCTAAAATTTTTGAGGGATAATATATCACATAAAAAGCTATATATTAGTAAAGATGCTTTCATGACTTTTATTCATATTGAAGGCACATGGAGGTGTCATAAAGAGGGGGGAAACTATAGATATTGACGGAAAAATGTAGACTGATTGAAAAGTTTAATGTGACCAAATACTGAGTATCTATAATATGTATATTATATTAAAAAATGAACAAAGAGAGAGTGTAAAGATAAATATTTTTGTTAGTTGCATGTTTTAAACATGATCTTGTAATGCCTATCTCTTCTAAGTTTATAGCTCGTGTAAGAGCACAGGTGTATAGACTATTAAAATCTAATGTGTTTGGAGCCTCTCACATGCAAAGTCAATACACAAAGTTCAATTCAGGCCTTGTTCAGTTTGTGGGTGAAAAGTTTTTGGGGTGTCACATCGGATGTTTTATGGGATGTCGGAAGGGGTGTTCGGATACTAATAAAAAACTAATTACATAACTTGTCTAGAAACCGCAAGACGAATTTATTAAGCCTAATTAGTCCATCATTAGCACATGTGTGTACTGTAGCAATTATGGCTAATCATGGACTAATTAGGCTTAAAAGATTCGTCTCGCGGTTTTCATGCAAACTGTGTAATTAGTTTTTTATCTACATTTAATGCTCCATGCATGTGTCCAAACATTCGATGTGATGGAGTAAAAAGTTTTTGGGTGGGAACTAAACAGGGCTCAAGAACAAAAACCTCACGTTATGGTCAGTAGGAGCAATTTAAGCACGTTAGGTATAGTGGTGACATTAGGATTTTCACCTAGGGTAGCTCTAGCAAATTATACTATATGCAATGCAGTATATCCTATATTAACTAAAATTCAGTATACAAGCACAATAATCCATGTTCACAATCTGGTGATAATAAAAAGTACGATACCCATATATTTTAGAGGTCTCATAACATCTTAAATTCAAAAAATAAGTTTGAAACTTACATAAATTATAATATAATAAATAGTTCAAAGATATAGTCTTGCATAGCAACATATAGATAGAAAATCACAATATAATAGTCAAAGTTGCTTGATTTTCGTTTATTTCCTAATCGCCATGAAAGAGTGAACTGACTCATCTTCACTTCCATTGGAGAAAACATTAATCTCAACAAAGGCAACTTAAGAATCATTCAACAACTGCTGAAAAGGCCCTGCTTACGTAGTTTTGGGCCCAACAAATGATGAGGTAAACTGCAAACTGTTGTTTCGACATCCAGCAGTGCTTTGCCACCATTATGTATACGTAGTAAATCTTTTTTTCCACGAGCAATGTCCATGTAAACAGCAAACTGTCGTTGATTCTTACTAATGTCTTTGTTTAATTGCCATATAGATGATTGTTATTTATCACGTTGGCAATCGCGAAATACTTGCACTAACACAAATATTGGTTTCCTTCTTAAGGCCGTTCAACTCTTGCTACTCCAGTGGACTGGGTGACGCGGATGACAATTGCTAAGGGAACAGCCCGTGCCCTGACCTACCTCCACGACAACATGAATATCATCCACGGAAACCTCACCGCCAGGACCGTCCTCCTCGATGAGCAGTACAACCCAAAGGTCACTGACTTTGGGTTGTTCCGCCTCATGACGACTGCAACAAACTCCAGAGTGCTCGACGTGGCACGCGCAATGGGTTACTGTGCGCCGGAGCTGTCCAATCTGATGGAAGCCAGCGCCAGGACCGACGTGTACAGCCTTGGCATCATAATCCTCGAGCTCATTACTGGCATGTCTCCCAGACGCATGGACGTGCCTCAGTGGGTGGAATGCCTTCTGAGGGAGGAGCGGAGCAACCAGGTGATTGACCCAAAGCTGATCATCTGGGGCGAGGACGCGGGGGACGAACTCGTGAGCACGCTGATGTTGGCACTACAATGCACGGATCCATCGCCAACGGTGCGGCCCCAGGCACGTGAGGTTTTGGAGAAGCTGGAGAAGATCCATCCAGGACCTTGACTTCCGGTGAGGATGAGGAGAAGAAGAGAGCTGGAGCATCCAGAGCAGATCCGGTTGGTCAAGGAGGATGGTGCCGGGCTAAGTGAGCAGCATTCGCCGTTGGTCCTGGAGCACACCAGGTCCAGACCGGACCACGTCCAGGAGGCCATGGAGCGACCTGGGCAGATTGAGGGCCGGGATGTAATTCAGCAGCTGGAGTATATCCTGTTGGAACCAGAGTATGGCGCCAGTCACCGCCTCAACGGCCATGTCGATGATCAATCATTCTCTAAATGGAGGCAGCGGCCTGAAGACCTCTTCAAGGTTAGTCTTACCAATGCTGCTCAAAGAGGCATGCTGCTTTAAGTGCATTGCATAGTTTTTTTTCCTTCTGAATCGCAGTGCAATTGCAAAGCAGATGCTCAATTGCTCATAAGCACACATCAATATATTTAAGAAAATACAAGCACCATTTGAAGTCTGTAACACCCTAAAATTTGAAGAAAAGAAAAATAGGGAAAATATGGTTTTTATATTTATTTTTGTGAAGCATGCAAATTTAGAATAAGAATAATTTTATAAATTTAAAATCAAATATAAGGGTAGAAACATGATTGAGCATTCATGCTGCTGCATTTGGAGTTTTGCATTGAGTGGTTTAAAATCTAATTCAAATTTGATTTGAAAATCTTTTGAGAAATGGATTTAAAAAAAAAAAGAAAAAGAAAAAAAAAAAAAGATTTTACCTTCTTACCCGGGCCGCATCCTCCCCCGCAGCCCAACTCCTCGGCCTGCGGTGGCAGCCCGCTTCCCCTCCCGCACGCCTTCTCCTCTGGGCCGTCTTCACGCGAGCCCAGCACGCCGGCCAGCCCAGCAGCCGCCGCGGCCCGTCTTGCGCGCGCGCTGCCGACTTCCTCGCGCTGAGTCGCCGACAGGTGGGCCCCTCTTGTCAGCGACTACCTTCCCTTTCCATCTTCTTCCTCCCGAGCTTCCCAAAACGCCGACGCCGCCTTCCTCTCTCTTCCGGTTACGGTGAATCAAATCCTCCTCCAATCTCCCTCCTTTCCTTAGTTGGTGACACCCCCGAGCTATAAAACGGAGCCCCCGCACCCGTCCGCTCCTCATCCCACCCAAAGCCGCAGCAAAAACCATCTAGGGTTGCTTCGCCGCGAGCTCCGCCTCCACCGCCGCCATATCGAGCTAACCGCCGCCTTCCGGTCATTCCCCGGCCCTCTCTTCACGCGGGGTAAGTTCACCGTGTTCCGCGCTACCTCCCGGTGCTTTTCCTCCGTTGAATGATGCCCGAACGCGAAGAAACGCATTCTCCGGCGATGGCGCCGCCGCGGGGAGTCGCCGGCGGTTGAAGTCCGGCCGGAGCGCCGCCTGTTCCATCCACCGAGCGATCTGGACCGTTGGATCTAGATCGGACGGATCTAATTAGAAGATAACGGTTCGCGTGTCTTTTTGCAAAAGAGACCCTGTTGTTTTCAAGTATAGAACCCGCAGTCCAAAGCGTATTCGGGAAAATACGTTTTTAATAAAAGAAAACGTAATTCGTTTCGGAAAAAGAAAAATACGCTTTCTGATATTTACAGATTTGCCACTGATATTGTTTTAGCCGTAGAATCTTCGTTTTAAATCCGATTTGATCCATTCAAATTGCGTTAGATTCATATTTGCGAGCTCTATCTAATGGTGTAACTGTACAGTAGGTTTAGATTAATTTATTTTCGAGATTTAATTAAAGTATTTATTTTTCTATAGGAAATCTTCGGAAATTCATAACTTTGTCGTTTTAGATCCGTTTTTCGTGATCTTCGCGTCTGTGTGATCCTAGCGAGTTGTAGATTCATTTTAAAGACTTTTTATTTTATTTTCTTACTGTTGGTGTATTGTTCTAATTATAGTCTTGTTTGTCTATGCATGATTGCCTCTGGATGTGTGTTGTTGATAATGGTTGATCGAGTATAGACGGTGAGCAATTCGTTGGAGATCAAGAGCCTTACTACGAGCAAGATCTTCAGGACCAGTTTGAGCAAGGCAAGTATAGCATGGGATTATCCTTGTTGTCCTATTCACCTTATGCAATTAAAATCATTATGCATTTATTTCTTGTTAAGGATGACTTAGTGATTGACCCTATACCTTGGTACCTATTATGATGCATTGATTAGTATGGCTAGTGCTTAAACATGGACTATGATCATGTAAATTGATTAAAGGAATATGCAATAAACATTTAAAATATGATTTTGATTCTTGTATAAAGGGGATTAGAGCATGTGTGTTGTCTTGTTGCTCTAATTGCTCTCCATAAGGACTCATCTATAAGCGACAATCCGGGATTTACAGTACAACTGTGAGGGCTATATGGCTCTGGCTTTAGCTCAGTATGAGGACCTTTTCTAGCTTGTTAGAGGTTACCCTTGTGGCGCAAATGGGGTAAAGCAGACCGTGGATCTCTGCGTGTGTATCACACGGACTGACTTCTGAAACCTAGCGGCCCTAACTTGTTAGACGAAACTTTGAAAGGCTTCATAGTGATTCCCTGCCTGCTCACCTTGGAAGTGTTTTGGGAGTAATTAACCCGGGCATATGGGTAACACGACTCACAGTGAAAGTGTACAACCTCTGCAGAGTGTATAACTGTTATAACAGCCGTGCTCACGGTCACGAGTGGCCTTGGACCCTTATGGAATAGTTGATTAATTGTTTATGTTTATGTTTTTGCTATTCATTAATCATTTCACATGGATCATATGTTTATTGTTTACATTGAGACCTATTGATGCTATTGATATGCTAAAATCATGTTAACTAAAAGCTACATGCTGATAAACCCATGATTATGCCTATTTGAGCCTCATGAACCCCATGTTACACTTGTTGAGTACGAGATGTACTTACGCTTGTTTATTCTTCTTATTTGGATAAAAATCCCGGATGGGTAACAGATGGAGGTAATAGCGACTACTACGCCTACTTCCCTGAGGATTATTAGTCTTGCTGTCAACCAGTCAATGTACCTGTGACTGGAGCTACCACGAGAGAGATTTTTATTTATACTTCCGCTACATTTGTGTTAAGACTATGTGTTTAAATATCGTGATGTAATAACATTTGCCATGATACTTTCGTTATAATTTGTGAACTTATGTGTGATTGATCTCTGGGCGCACATAAGGGTAAGCATTCCATTTGGTCGATAAATGGGTGTGACAAATTGGTATCGGAGCTCTTGTTGACTGTAGGACGCAAGCCTAGTTAGCAATGGTCGAAGTAGTGTCATCTTTACACTATTTTTATGCTCACTATCTTGCTCTTGTTATTTGATAAATTTTTATGCTTCTTATGTCTCATTCTATTACGAAATTTTGCCTCTATTCTAACTTCATCTAAAAATTCTGTAGATGACTCGTGACCGTAAGACTGCCCGCATCAGCGTTGGAGGATACTACCCACCTCGTGCCCTGTTTGCAACTGAAGAGCCACAAGAGCCAGAACCTCAGGAGCAAGAGAAGACCCCTGTAGTACCAGCACCAGCACCTCCCCAGGAAGAGATTGAGCCTGAAGAAGATCCAGAAATAGTTGAGGTTGAAGATGGTGAGGAGGAGGATAATGGAGGAGAACAACCCCCGTCTCCACCACATGAAGCTCCTGAAGATATGCCACCTCCCCCAATGGGGTGGACTGTGAGGATCTACCATAGGAATGGAGGGGATGCTGTCTCTCATGTTCGCCTAGTGGCGATGCTCACTGCTTACTTCGCGGATTGGCATCCAGCTGTGGAGTACGTCTGCTGGGAGTACACTCATCCACTAGAGAGCACGTACTGGAAGGCAAGGGCAAGCATCTTTACACACAAGCAAGACAAGGGGGCATATCAGCTGGACAGGATGTTCTCTCATGTGGGACATCGAGCCACCATTGAGGATAGCATTGAAGATGCTGCTTTCGAAGCATGTATGGGTCTTCGCTATCTTCGCTTTAACCTCATGAAGCATGACATCCATCGCTTCCTTCCTCGTGCACACCCCGAGCTTGGTTGGGCTATGACAGATCCAGTGCAGCTAGAGCCACTACCTCGGGTGATGGTGAACTTTGTATATGACATGATGGACAGGAAGCTGCAACTAAAAGAGATGGTAAGGACACAAGGGAAGACTATCAAGAGATGCCAAGCAACCATTTATGAGCTCCGAGCAAACCAAGGCTTGCCCAAGATCTACGAGGAGTTAGAGCATGAGCCACTTCCTTAGGAAGTAGGAGTCCTTTTATGTAATAAGAACGTTCTTAGTAACGTCAGTTGAGTCAGTCGAGTCTGTCGTGTGGTTTGAACTTTGGTGTGTTAGTTGCTTTATTATTATGCTTATGTGTGAGTTGGATCTTTGTTTGAGTGTCTGGACTTGTAGGCATGTCTACAAGTTCCATTATTAAGAATAATAAGTTTAAGGAATAATAGTTGGGTTTGATAGTATCTCGTTTCTGTCCTTGCTGTTTTCTGGAGCAGTCTCTGATGTTTCTGTTATAGTTTAAAAATGGTTCGTGCAACATTTATGAAATTTTTATGAGAGAAACTAGACTCCAGCATCTTTCAAATGCCACTGGAATCACCTTTTTATCTAATCTGGTTCGAGAGATATAATTTTCACAAGATAAAGTTTCTGCACAGTCTGGAATTTGGAACAGTTTCTGTTACGCCTCATTTTTCATAGACTTAACGACAGAATCTGGTCTTGAGGTCTGAATAGAAATTGTGGATAATTTCATAAGCTTTCCAACCATGTACAGCACGCCTCTTTTGGACTTCTGTAGCCCGAGATATGATTGAAATACTGAACTGTCAATATTGCTACTCATCCAGAAAACTTTCAGATCTCATTCTTAATCTTATAAGTGGTTGATAAACTGGATTTCTTAAAGTTTGCATGTTTATGGGTGGCAGATGGCCGGAAGAGGAAGAGGCAGAGGTCGTGGAAACATTCCCCCGAATCCACCACCACCACCGCCACCAACTATCGAGCAGTTGCTGGCAGTACAGACGCAGTTGATGCAACAACTGGTGCAGAATCAGCAGAATCAGCCAGTTGCTGGAGTGCAACCACGTGATAAGCGTGGTGAATTTTTGAAGGGTCGTCCCCCAGTGTTCACACATGCTGCTGATCCTATGGAGGCTGATGATTGGCTTCGTGCAGTGGAGAAACAACTCACCATTGCACAATGTGATGACCGACAGAAGGTGTTGTTCGCTTCTGGGCAACTTCAGGGAGAAGCTCAAGATTGGTGGGAGTCTTATGAGTATGGCCGTCCTGCTAATGCTCCTGCAGTCACCTGGCAGGAGTTTAGAGAAAACTTCAGGGCTTACCATATACCTGAAGGGATGATAGAATTGAAGGCGGAGGAATTCCGGAACCTGACCCAAGGGTCAATGTCTGTAGCTGAGTACCGTGACAAGTTTGCTCAACTGTCACGATATGCTCCACATGAGGTGGCCAATGACAATGATAAGCAGCGCCGCTTCTTGAAGGGATTATATGATGGACTACAGTTGCAGTTGATGTCCAATACCTATCCCAATTTTCAGACGCTTGTGAACCGCGCTATTGTGGTGGACAACAAGCGCAAAGAAATGGATGCCAAGAGGAAGAGGTTACAGGGACAAGCCTCCAATAGCAACACCCGTCCACGCACTGGCTTCCAACAGAATACTCAGCAGAGACCTCCTACTGGACAGTGGAACCGTGGTCAGACCCCATTTCGTGGACAGTTCCCTCAACGTCCCCCATTTCAGCCACAGAGTAGCAACCAACGTCCACCACAGCAGAATGGGAATCAAGTGCAGCGCCAGGGTCCTTCCAACAACACTCCTACAAAGACCAGTGCTCCCAACACTCCCAACAGGTGTTTCCGTTGTGGAAAAGAAGGTCACTTGTCTTTCAACTGCCCAGAGAAGCCTAACCAGCAGACTCCCCAGAGACAGGGCAGCCACCAGAAGCTCGCACTTAACTCGGGAAGGGTGAATCATTTGTCCCAGGAAACTGCAGTGGAGGAGCCAGAAGTTATGCTTGGTACGTTCGATGTCCACTCTACTCCCGCCACTGTTCTTTTTGATTCTGGAGCATCACATTCTTTCATATCACAATCATTTGTTAGAATACATAGAATCCATTTGTGTGCTATGAAGAACCCTATCTTAGTTAACTCACCGGGTGGAAGCATGCCAGCATCTTATCGCTGTCTTCCCATTAGTCTCAACTTAAGGGGGGTAGAGTTTTCAGTTAGCCCTATAGTTTTGAGAACAGCTGGGATTGATCTTATACTGGGAATGGATTGGATGACCCAACAACGAGCAGAGATTCAGTGTAAGGATAAATCGGTTGTGCTGACTACACCAAAGGTGGATAGGATCAAGGTTGAAGTCAAAGTGCAAAAACAAGCGACCGCTACAGTGAACCAGCTCAATAATGGTGCTAATCAGGAGGACCCAGTTGTGGAGGAATTTCCAGATGTGTTTCCGGAGGATTTGCCAGGTATGCCACCAGACCGTGATATTGAATTTATTATTGAATTATTACCTGGAACTGCACCTATAGCTAAGCGACCATATAGAATGGGAGTAAATGAACTAGAAGAACTTAAGAAACAAATTAAGGAATTACAGGATAAGGGTTTTATTCGTCCTAGTTCGTCACCTTGGGGTGCACCAGTAATTTTTGTGGATAAGAAAGATGGGACTCAGAGAATGTGTGTAGATTATCGGTCTCTTAATGAGGTTACCATTAAGAACAAGTACCCATTGCCTAGAATTGATGACCTGTTTGATCAGTTGAGAGGAGCTTGTGTATTTTCCAAGATTGACCTTCGTTCTGGATATCATCAATTGAAGATTCGTGCCAGGGATATACCCAAGACAGCATTTACTACACGTTATGGGTTATATGAGTATACAGTGATGTCCTTTGGTTTGACTAATGCTCCTGCATACTTCATGTATTTAATGAATAAGGTGTTCATGGAATATCTGGATAAGTTTGTAGTGGTATTCATTGATGATATACTAGTGTTTTCCAAGACGGAGGAAGAACATGCTGAACATTTGAGGTTGGTCTTGCAGAAGCTCAGAGAACACCAACTATATGCAAAAAGGAGTAAATGTGAGTTTTGGCTTAAGGAAGTTTCTTTTCTGGGTCACATCGTTTCAAATGGAGGAATATCAGTAGATCCTGGCAAGGTGAAGGATGTATTGAATTGGAAACCACCTACCAATGCAAGTGAGATCCGTAGCTTTTTGGGATTGGCTGGTTATTATAGAAGGTTTATAGAGGGATTTTCCAAGCTTGCAAAACCAATGACTGCATTGCTGGAAAAGAATGCTAAGTTTGTGTGGTCCGAGAAGTGTCAGGCTAATTTTGAGGAATTAAAGAAAAGATTGACTACTGCACCTGTCTTAGTTTTGCCAGACCTGAATAAACCTTTCTCTATCTATTGTGATGCATCTCGATTGGGATTGGGATGTGTTCTGATGCAAGAAGGTAGAGTTGTGGCATATGCATCGAGGCAGTTAAGGAAGCATGAGTTAAATTACCCTACTCATGATTTGGAATTAGCTGCAGTGGTTCATGCATTAAAGATATGGAGGCATTATTTGATTGGACATAAAAGTGATATATACACTGATCACAAGAGTCTCAAGTATATCTTCACTCAAACAGATTTGAACTTGAGGCAGCGTAGATGGTTGGAGTTGATAAAAGACTATGATCTAGAGGTGCATTATCACCCCGGAAAGGCCAACGTGGTTGCTGATGCTCTTAGTAGGAAGAGTTATGCAAATGAAATACAAGTAATGCCTATGCCTAAGGAGTTGTGTGCTGAGTGTAAGCATCTGAACTTAGGATTTACTACTAATGCAGTGGAACTAGTATTGGAGCCTACTTTGGAGCAAGAAATCCGTAAAGGTCAGCAGAAGGATGAAAAGTTGAAAGAGATAGTTGAGAACATAGCGAAAGGAAAATCTCCAGGATTTCGTAAGGATGAGAATGGTACGCTTTGGTTCGGAAAAAGGCTATGTGTGCCCGAAGATAGGGATATACGAATGGCAATTCTGCGTGAAGCTCATGAGTCAGCTTATTCCATACATCCTGGTAGTACTAAGATGTATTTAGATCTGAAAGAGAAATATTGGTGGTATGGTTTAAAGAGAGACGTAGCTGAGTATGTTGCTTTGTGTGACACATGTCAAAGGGTGAAAGCGGAACATCAAAGGCCTGCAGGATTGTTACAACCTATGCAGATACCTGAGTGGAAATGGGAAGAGGTTGGTATGGATTTTATAGTTGGGTTACCACGGACTCAACGAGGATATGATTCAATTTGGGTGATAGTGGATCGTCTGACTAAGGTTGCTCATTTTCTGCCTGTGAAGACTACGTATAGCAGTGCGAAACTGGCAGAGTTGTATATGGAGAGAATAGTGAGTTTACATGGAGTTCCTAAGAAGATTGTGTCTGATAGAGGTACTCAATTTACATCTCACTATTGGCAAAAGATACATGAATCATTGGGGACCAAACTAAATTTCAGTACAGCTTATCATCCTCAGACAGATGGTCAAACAGAGAGAATTAATCAGATATTGGAAGATATGTTGAGAGCTTGTGCTCTACAATATGGTACTAGCTGGGATAAGAGTTTGCCATACGCAGAGTTCTCTTATAACAATAGTTATCAGAAGAGTCTTCAAATGGCACCGTTTGAGGCTCTGTATGGACGAAAGTGTAGGACCCCGTTGTTCTGGAATCAGACAGGGGAAAGTCAAGTGTTTGGACCTGATGTATTAAAGGATGCTGAAAAGAAAGTAAGAATGATTAGAGATAATCTAAAAATAGCTCAGTCTAGACAGAAAAGTTATGCTGATACTCGCAGAAGAGAGTTGACATTTGAGGTAGGAAATTATGTCTACTTGAAAGTGTCACCCATGAGAAGTGTGAAGAGATTTAACATGAAGGGTAAATTGGCACCAAGATATATTGGACCTTTCAAGATTATAGAGAGACGTGGTGAAGTGGCATATCATTTGGAATTACCCGAGAGTCTGGCAGGTGTACATGATGTGTTCCATGTATCACAATTGAAGAAATGTTTACGAGTACCAGAAGAACAGATTCCGATAGAGGAACTCACTGTTAAGGAGGATCTTACATATGAGGAGTTTCCGGTTAAGATTTTGGAGACTGCGGACAGAGTCACAAGAAGTAGAACAATTAAGATGTGTAAAGTACAGTGGAATCGGTATACTGCAGAAGAGGCTACTTGGGAACGAGAAGAGGATCTGAGAAAAACCTACCCGCAACTGTTTGAGTAAGCACCGGTCGAATCTCGGGACGAGATTCATTTTAAGGGGGGTAGAATTGTAACACCCTAAAATTTGAAGAAAAGAAAAATAGGGAAAATATGGTTTTTATATTTATTTTTGTGAAGCATGCAAATTTAGAATAAGAATAATTTTATAAATTTAAAATCAAATATAAGGGTAGAAACATGATTGAGCATTCATGCTGCTGCATTTGGAGTTTTGCATTGAGTGGTTTAAAATCTAATTCAAATTTGATTTGAAAATCTTTTGAGAAATGGATTTAAAAAAAAAAGAAAAAGAAAAAAAAAGATTTTACCTTCTTACCCGGGCCGCATCCTCCCCCGCAGCCCAACTCCTCGGCCTGCGGTGGCAGCCCGCTTCCCCTCCCGCACGCCTTCTCCTCTGGGCCGTCTTCACGCGAGCCCAGCACGCCGGCCAGCCCAGCAGCCGCCGCGGCCCGTCTTGCGCGCGCGCTGCCGACTTCCTCGCGCTGAGTCGCCGACAGGTGGGCCCCTCTTGTCAGCGACTGCCTTCCCTTTCCATCTTCTTCCTCCCGAGCTTCCCAAAACGCCGACGCCGCCTTCCTCTCTCTTCCGGTTACGGTGAATCAAATCCTCCTCCAATCTCCCTCCTTTCCTTAGTTGGTGACACCCCCGAGCTATAAAACGGAGCCCCCGCACCCGTCCGCTCCTCATCCCACCCAAAGCCGCAGCAAAAACCATCTAGGGTTGCTTCGCCGCGAGCTCCGCCTCCACCGCCGCCATATCGAGCTAACCGCCGCCTTCCGGTCATTCCCCGGCCCTCTCTTCACGCGGGGTAAGTTCACCGTGTTCCGCGCTACCTCCCGGTGCTTTTCCTCCGTTGAATGATGCCCGAACGCGAAGAAACGCATTCTCCGGCGATGGCGCCGCCGCGGGGAGTCGCCGGCGGTTGAAGTCCGGCCGGAGCGCCGCCTGTTCCATCCACCGAGCGATCTGGACCGTTGGATCTAGATCGGACGGATCTAATTAGAAGATAACGGTTCGCGTGTCTTTTTGCAAAAGAGACCCTGTTGTTTTCAAGTATAGAACCCGCAGTCCAAAGCGTATTCGGGAAAATACGTTTTTAATAAAAGAAAACGTAATTCGTTTCGGAAAAAGAAAAATACGCTTTCTGATATTTACAGATTTGCCACTGATATTGTTTTAGCCGTAGAATCTTCGTTTTAAATCCGATTTGATCCATTCAAATTGCGTTAGATTCATATTTGCGAGCTCTATCTAATGGTGTAACTGTACAGTAGGTTTAGATTAATTTATTTTCGAGATTTAATTAAAGTATTTATTTTTCTATAGGAAATCTTCGGAAATTCATAACTTTGTCGTTTTAGATCCGTTTTTCGTGATCTTCGCGTCTGTGTGATCCTAGCGAGTTGTAGATTCATTTTAAAGACTTTTTATTTTATTTTCTTACTGTTGGTGTATTGTTCTAATTATAGTCTTGTTTGTCTATGCATGATTGCCTCTGGATGTGTGTTGTTGATAATGGTTGATCGAGTATAGACGGTGAGCAATTCGTTGGAGATCAAGAGCCTTACTACGAGCAAGATCTTCAGGACCAGTTTGAGCAAGGCAAGTATAGCATGGGATTATCCTTGTTGTCCTATTCACCTTATGCAATTAAAATCATTATGCATTTATTTCTTGTTAAGGATGACTTAGTGATTGACCCTATACCTTGGTACCTATTATGATGCATTGATTAGTATGGCTAGTGCTTAAACATGGACTATGATCATATAAATTGATTAAAGGAATATGCAATAAACATTTAAAATATGATTTTGATTCTTGTATAAAGGGGATTAGAGCATGTGTGTTGTCTTGTTGCTCTAATTGCTCTCCATAAGGACTCATCTATAAGCGACAATCCGGGATTTACAGTACAACTGTGAGGGCTATATGGCTCTGGCTTTAGCTCAGTATGAGGACCTTTTCTAGCTTGTTAGAGGTTACCCTTGTGGCGCAAATGGGGTAAAGCAGACCGTGGATCTCTGCGTGTGTATCACACGGACTGACTTCTGAAACCTAGCGGCCCTAACTTGTTAGACGAAACTTTGAAAGGCTTCATAGTGATTCCCTGCCTGCTCACCTTGGAAGTGTTTTGGGAGTAATTAACCCGGGCATATGGGTAACACGACTCACAGTGAAAGTGTACAACCTCTGCAGAGTGTAGAACTGTTATAACAGCCGTGCTCACGGTCACGAGTGGCCTTGGACCCTTATGGAATAGTTGATTAATTGTTTATGTTTATGTTTTTGCTATTCATTAATCATTTCACATGGATCATATGTTTATTGTTTACATTGAGACCTATTGATGCTATTGATATGCTAAAATCATGTTAACTAAAAGCTACATGCTGATAAACCCATGATTATGCCTATTTGAGCCTCATGAACCCCATGTTACACTTGTTGAGTACGAGATGTACTTACGCTTGTTTATTCTTCTTATTTGGATAAAAATCCCGGATGGGTAACAGATGGAGGTAATAGCGACTACTACGCCTACTTCCCTGAGGATTATTAGTCTTGCTGTCAACCAGTCAATGTACCTGTGACTGGAGCTACCACGAGAGAGATTTTTATTTATACTTCCGCTACATTTGTGTTAAGACTATGTGTTTAAATATCGTGATGTAATAACATTTGCCATGATACTTTCGTTATAATTTGTGAACTTATGTGTGATTGATCTCTGGGCGCACATAAGGGTAAGCATTCCATTTGGTCGATAAATGGGTGTGACAAAGTCGAGGACTTGAAGTGAGGTGGGCAACTTCCACCAAACCGGATCTAACCCACTGAGTTATGCTCAATTCGCCATATGGGATAAATTTATGGAGTGTTTGTGCTCTTCGATAATCCTATATATGGGGTTTCCATGCAAATTCTAACTAATCAACTACGTACTGATGACCTTTGTTCTTCTATATGTAAATCACCTGATATATATTGTCTAAATGAACAACCAAGCAATGCAAA